>KK120609.1:107688-118450 GCA_000611955.2 Stegodyphus mimosarum | reverse complement strand
GTTCAGCAGTATATTTCCCAAATTGCCCCTTTAAATGGAATGGAAAGGTCATCTTTCCTAGTGTTCTCTAAAGGGACGAACCTTGTGTTGTATAAAGAGGCGTACATTTAGTTCTTTGCCAGATGTGAAAATAAATAGGCATGGCTCTGATAGAAGATACAATAAATCCTTGTGGAGCGCGTATTTGCGAAACGCGATTTCGCATATACCTCTTATCTTAATTGTTTCTTTAATTTGTTCAATGCTAGTTTCCTTCATACGCGGTTCAACGTTCCTTCATCAGCCTTGTCGGCATCAGCTCTGGCAGGGAGTTATCAACAATTTTAAAGGATTTCCATCGATTGTAAATTATGCCAAAGGAATTGTAGAGATTACAAAAGCAACTGTTGTTGGAGGATTTTCTTGAGAAATCGAATAAAAAATCGAGTAATGATAAATAAACAATTGGATAACCTTATAACACCAGCCGATAGTAGAAAAAGGGATAAAGAAGAAGATAAATGCCTTTAACTTACAAGAAGTTAAACGAATTGTTAAAAAAGACACAGAATCTATCTGATTTTACAATAAAGATTGATCCAAATGAAGAAAGAAGATGGCATATGAGAGGCATGTAAAAACCCTCCTTAACACAAAACATTTTTAAGTATCTGTCTTTATCCCCAACAAAAATCACTGCCTTTTAGAAAAAATAACTGTATCACGAGTTCATTAAGCAGTAATAAAAAGTCCTTTCAATTAACATTTGCTTTTCTTTTTTTTCTTTTAATTACATCAATATTTAGGTTTGTTTAAATTACACATGCTTTCTTAAAATCTTAACTATACCTAACACATTTTTTCCGTAGAAAGTAACTTTGCAGAATGCGATTTTGCCGTACGCGCAATGTATAAATGTCATAACCCCCGTGTTCGGCATGGGTTTACTGCAGTTGAAATCATGCCTATATTTTTCGGATATTTAAGGCAACAACAGCTTTTCAGAAAGCTTTAATTGACAGACTTGCTGATCTACTAATATCCTTAATCATTTTCAATTGAAAATATAATGCAATTAATACTAGAAGCAGCATTTGAAAGAAAGCTGTGTTTCTGAAAGAAAGAGAATGGAAAGATTTAACTCCTTATAAATTTTTGAGAAATATTATTGCCAAGCTAGAAGTGTTTCCCTGTTTCTTTTCCTTTCCTCTCTCTCTCTCTCTGTTTTCTTTACCCATCTTTTTCAATTTTTAATTTTGTTGAAAAACATTCAAAGTAATCAAAGAATCTTGAAGTTCCGATTTATTATACAATCCTGATAGTTTTAATGGCATTCAGATGTTCGTAAGAATGTCTTTCCTAGTAATACCAATAAATATTGTCTTTGAAAATGCTTTCTAGCAAACAATAGGAAATTGTTTTTCAGTGATTCATTATTACACATACGCTTAATTTCACATTTTACTTTAACGTACACTTTTAAAATGAACTGAAGAAAAATAAAATACGCTGCATTCGTAGAACTACACTCAGACAATAAAATTTCTTGGTAATGCTTTTAAAAAAATGAGGCTATTTCAGAAGCATTAAACGTGGTCCTTTTCCCTTTTTAGATCCTTTTAATGGAAAAACCTTTTTTTTCGATTCTTGTTGTTTTAATGGATTTTATTTTCTACTCTAATATCGAACAGTGAGATTTTAGCAAAAAGTAATCCGAGAAAAGCTTTGCGAATTTAATTTGGTTACATAGATTTCAGGAAATTTTCAGCTCTCATGGAACAACTAAAAAAGTTTCGGCAAAAAGTCATTAATTTCAGTTAATATTGCTTTTACTCAGCAGTTTCTGACTATAAAATGAAAAATAGTAAGATCTTCCAGCACAAAGAAAACTGAAGACAATTCTATTCATTCAATCCGTTTCTTTGGAAATTTGTCCAGGGAGAATAGTGAACCTGGCATTAAAACTCACCCAAATGTTCACACATTTTATACAGTTACACCTGTGTATGTATGGGAATCAACACATCCGAATGGATCAATTTCAGAGAAAATAATGAACCCTCTAATTTAACATTCAGTCATTATACGGCACCTTATCAGAAATTCGCTGTTCCCAAAGAACTAACAAAGTTTATTTCTCCTTAATGAATGCTTCCTTACTCTAAAAGCACTATACTGCTATTAAGAAAAAAAATTGCGATGAGAGAAGAGAAGAAATGTGTACGTGATCTGAAATTCTTACTCTTCTATGTTTCGCACGATCTTTGCATACAATGAAAAAGAAGTATTTGATCACTGTAGCCGTGAGAACGCGAAGTCCAAAGAAATCAAAATCGTGTGAGATACTAAGAAAATTTTTTAAATTTGTAAGATAAGAAGAAAGTTACCGATAGTGTAAAATATATATGTGTATAATATACATAATTAACATAGCACACATTTTATATTATCATAAAGTAATATTCATTTTTATAAATAAATATTGTATAATATGTATGTAATATAATATTCGGTGTGAAATATATATTGCTATACCATTGCGAGCATGTCCAAATGGAGTTCGGCAAGGTTAACTCTCTAAAGAAAAATTATGTTAGGTATAATTCAAATTAAGAAATTATGAATGTTTTAACAAACCTAAATGATGATGTAATTAAAAGAAAAAAATGAAAGGATTTTTATCACTGTTCAATAACATGATACAATTTTTTTAGAAGCTGCTGATTTTTGCTTAGGACAATGATTGATGCAACTTTTTTAAAAATCTCGCGGTAAGGAGTGCAGCGGTTTTCAATGTCACTCATGAAGTGTATCTTTTTTATTTGAATCAATCTTCATTGCAAAATCAGACAGTTCCTGTGCTTTTTTAACAATTCGTTTAACTTTTTGTAAGTTAATGGCACTGTACCTTGTAAGGTGTATCCTAATTTTATTAACAGTTATTTTATTCATCTTTCCTATCACTTCTAGTTTCAGCTTACAATTTCCTACCAGAATGTAATTTCAGAAACGCGGTTAATGCAAATGAGTACGAGTAGTATTTAAGTCGATGTTTCACTGACTTCGGGAGAGAGAGTCTGAGTTTCTGGGTAACACGCGTTTGTCTTTTGGCTACGTCTCTCTAAGCTATTGCTACGCTCGGCAGTACTTTAGACCCTTATTCGGCTTCACAATTTAATTAAGATTTAGGGACAAACTACTTAGAATCTTCCTAGCTTTCGCTATATCTTTCAGTTAGCTTTAGTTAACTTAGTTTAGTTTAATTTCATATTCATTTAAGTTCAAGCCCAAGTGGAGGCTCTGCTGTACACTCCGAGTTAGGAGTTAATTGTATCATATTTATCGTTAACAATAAAGGGTAGTTAACCCTTCGTAAGTTTCACGTCTCTATTCACACACTTAAGCGATTATTCGCTTAGTAATGTTTGTGGGGTTCAAGGATTGAACACTGAATTAAATAAGTAAAACCCCACAACTTTCTTCACTAATCGACTCTTTCACTCTCGGCTGGTGTTGTAAGGTCATTCAATTCTTCATTCGTCCTTTCTCGATTAATTCTTTAATAGATCCTTCTTTCATACTTAAAATCATTCTTCCATCTGCACCGCGTGTAAATAAAATTCTAGAGTTGGACAAATTAAAAGAAATCATTTAATACAACACATATGTTCAAATTCGCGTTCCACAAATCTGCGCTCGGCAAGGGTTTATTGTATTTATAAAAATGAATTTTTAAAACGGTTCCTAAACGACTTCAAACCTCTTTTTTTTATTCTTAACTCTTGTTACGGATTAAGCAATTGTTTGTTTTTCCTTTGTCTGAGCACAACGAAAAAATGAGTAATTACCGACTTATAAGCAAATTAATATTTCATACTTTTAGTATTTAATAAATGTATTTATAGCTGAATTCAATAATTTTTTCATTAACTTCTTTTACTGCAAGCTCGACTTACTATTCTCAGATGTAACATTTAACACAAACTTTTCATATGTTACTTTTAGAAGCGTTTGCTATTATTTCCAGAGCACCTCAAGGTGAATTAAGCGGTAAATTCTACGAATTAACCTTTTGTGCTTTAAGTCGTGCTTTAACCCAAATTACTGATTTTTAAAGTGAGATATGATATCATAAAAGTAGTTATGCATTACTGATTAAAAAGTGAACAATACCTGGAAGTAAATCAAGAAGATCCGCGCGGAGGATTAGGAAAATCACGCTAAGTACAATACTAAAAATGTAATAAAAATGCCAGCTAAATTTAAATAATATTGAAGAAATGTACATCAACGCCTTTTCGTCAACATTATGCGAATGTCTGTTGTTTGTTTAATCAGCAATTAGAAAGCCCCCCGGATTTATTTTATTAAGACGAATGTTTTGTGGAGAATTTTCTGAGAGGAATTAATTCGTATTTCTGTTACCTACGGGCGGAAAATCTCGGAAATTTTATGCAACCAGCCCTCAGGAGCCAAACCTGTGTCGAATTACCAGTGTTAAGCGATTAATCTTTAAAATTTCGCGCTGTTTTCATTTCTCGAGAAGAGAAATTTTATTTTGTTAATTCTCAACAGTTTTATCGCAATACTTTATAAAAATTAAATTCTGTATGATTTTGTTGCAGGTGACCACTTTAATAATCAGACATCAGTTCTTTACTACTTATTGTAAACTAAAAACTAAAAAATCGATCTAGGAAAAAAAGTAGCATAACTAACTAAAAATTAAACAGGAATTTAAGTCTATTGCAGTAACTGTTATTCGTTATTTGCATTTCAAATATTTATGTTTAAAAATGCCCTTTGTAAACATGATGGAAATTATAAGCAAGTTAACATAATGATTAAAATTATTTTCTATTATAGGTTCTCCATTTGACTTCTTAATCTTACTTAGCTCAGGCGAACCATTACCGTACTGCTATCTGTTTTCTACACGATAATAACTCATAGAGAAATTTCCAACTAAAAGTTTGTTCTATGGCTTTTACGAAAGTTACGAACTAAACGTATAAAATACCTTGATAACGCTACTTGTAAGAAGAAATCAAACGCAAGCTGAAAGCTCTGAATCGATAGAAAATTAACTAGGTAGTCTTAGCCTCCAAAACACTACCATAGAACTAAATTATATCTAAATTATATACTAAATCTCAATTAATCAAAGCAGCTTTAAATGAACAACTGAAAAGCAGGCACAGCATTACTTTGTAAATAGATAATAATGATGTCAACGCAAGTCAGCTAAATATTCTTGACGTATGGTTTTATACATTCTAAGACATTAAAAAAACTCACGAGGCATCAAAATAAAGTTACTTTAATGGGACGAAATTATGTAGATCTGATGCATATGCATGAAAAAAAAGATTGAAATTTCAGAAGAACTAAATACTTTATTTATGAGATACAACTACACTTAGTGAATAAATTAGTAGGACGTCGGTCCAGTTCTGTCCCTTGTACAAGCTGTTATCCGGCTTAACATTGATTCGTAGAGTTGGCTTATGACTTTCTGTGGGATTTCTTTCCAAACTCTCTCTAATAGTCGAGTTAGACAGACGACATCCTGGGAATGTAGGAAGCCCATAAGTACTGTATTCGGGAGAGTTCTGGGTACTTACCTAGCCAGGGAAGCGTTTGACAAGCACGAAGATAATCAGTAAAAATGATTGTCGTATATGGCCGAGTTGATCGTTGACATACCGCAATGCTGTAAAAGTATCACGAATGACAACCAAAGGAGTCTGTCTATCAAACGAAATGGCACCCTAGAGTGTAACTCCATGTTATCGAAATGTGTAAACGAAAGATAGTCTGGGCTTTCTCCACGTCTTCACTTGTCACTGTGGCTTAATTCGAAGCGAAATTCATTGCTGAATTTCCCTGACTGGAGTAGAATTGAATTCTACTGCAGTCAATGAAATTCCAGGTTAAACGATCCCGACACCCTTGCCAATGCGCTTTTTAGTGTGAACAGATGAGGAGTGGTCAGAGCAGTGGGCGCCGTGAGCGCAGATCGCGTTCTCTGAGTCCCCTATCAATGGCCGTGGTGGCCACTGATGTCTCGGTTACCTGTCGGATTGTCGTAATGCCAAATCAGGTGTTGAGAGAACCATTGTGAACCTCTGTTTTCGTGTTCTGTCTTAAAAGATTTTTTGCTGTATAGAATTTTGGTTTTTATTCTCAAAACGGCCTGTGGGACTAAAGGAAAACATAAACAGTGGCCTCTTTTAAGAAGCCGCATGCTTGTTAACGAATTAAAACCTGGGATCTAGTCGTCTCCCTAGATCAATTACTGCTTTCTTGATATTGTACTCTGCCGTCGTTCAAACAACTATGCCAGCATCTTTGAATAAAGGCGTCGCTCCAATCGAAATGGCTTGTGATTCTTCGATTTGATTACCTTACTTCTTCTAGACCAACTGCACAGCTTTGCTAAACTGATGACATATGCCCTTACTATAAGCAAACATGTTTGAGAGGCTTTGGCATATCGAAATGAGGAGACGGAAGGAAATTCGAACGAAAGTGAATTAGAATTTCCAATTGCTTTCCTTTGATTCCTCATCTGGATATTTATTTGCAATGCTCTGTAACCCAACCCATTCAATCAATGGCAGCCAGAGTTAATCAGTTGCATGTTGGATCGAAGGGTAATTGTATACGAAATTTTGTTACAACCAGATGACTCCTTCTTGGTCTTTATTTGTCTGTGTGTGTCTTGTAGAGTAGGGGTTTTCAAAAGTTTTAATATTGTACCACATAAAAAAGTATAAACAATATATACACAATCATGTACCAGTATACAAATGTGTACCAAAAGGAACGCCATTTTATATTCCTGTGGAATAGTCATTTAAATTTCCTGTGCAAAAATTGTACCAGTAGAAATAATGTAATGTACCATAGTTTTATGAACCATGTTTTAGAGTGTATTTAACCTAATTTACATTCTGATGAAGATAAAATAAAATAAAATAAAACTGAAACAAAAATTTTAACATTAAAAATTATTGGTTATTTGAGTTAAAAACTATAAAATTACTTATAGCCAAACCAAAAAAAAAATTTATTAAAATTCGCCGAAAACAAAATAATCTTATTTAAAAATAGCTAATTGTAATCTGTTTAAAACGAAAATTATGGAAATCAGAAATTAAATAACTAATTATGATACGAAGGAGTAAATCAAGCACATATTAGAAAAACATTCATGCCTGTAATCAATAATTTTTTAAATCTTCTGTTCAGAACCTAAGCAGCAATTATCAAAGCAAACTGGCACACTGCCAGTTCTGGGAATTGTTGTCCTATCGGGCCACCTTAAGATCTCTGACTTTTTGCTTTCCAGCATAATAAATTAATATAACGTATAAATTAATTATAATAATAATAAATGAATATAATGATTTACAATACATATACCTACACTTTAAAAATTTCATTTTGGGGGGCATTCTAACATTGTATCTAAATCATAACTTTCATAAATGTTCATAACATTGTTTAAATTAATAAAAGATATTTCTAACGCCGCTTACTTAACAAGTTCGTGGGCAGAATAATCGTTTACACATTGTCTTTCCGCCAGTTTACTACATTTTTGTTTCAGTACCACAGAAATTATTTATGAAAGAAACTTCTAAAATTAATTTTCACAAATTTTATAGTAGTAGTTTTGGAATTTTTCTATTTTCTCGATTTTGCATTTCTTGAAATCGGGTAGCTTCTTGATAAATCCGAAATTAAAAATTTTATTTTTCATCCAGAAATTCTCAAGAAACAATTGCTGTCATTGGCCTTACTTGGCCGCAACTGGGTACGCACTTTTATCTTACAAATACCGTATCACTGTAATTATATATGTGGAGTTACACTTCAGCCAAATACGTTAGGGCATCCTTTCTTGCATTTTCCCGTTCTAATTTCTCAGCATTTAGAAAGGAAATGAAGACCTTCATTTTGATTAAATGAAGAAAACCACAATACTGTGATTCCTCTCCTCCCATAAGAGCTTCTTATTTTTATTGGGAAAAATGGTCGGACAAAAATCTCTCCTTTTCTTTACATAACTGGATGTTTGTCCCTTGCTCCCTACCAAGAATGTGGGATCATGCTTGAGCTAAAAATATTTCCACATTTAGGAAAGGTAATAATGGCCTTCGCGCTGACTAAATGAAGGAAACCACAGTATCTTGCTCTGTGGTTCCTGCTATTGTAACTTCCTAAATTTTTTACTAAATATGGACGGCAAAAGCTTTCTCTTCTGTTACATGTCTGCATGCCTGTCCCCTGCTTTTTACAAATTGTATTCCTGAGATGAGTCTGAGAAATGCCTTTGACAGACAAGGCTTAAGTTGCAATGAATGAAGACGATCAGTAAGGACATGATGTAGAAATTATTTTCCCGGTACATGTTCTTATTTTAAATATTGTGCTTTCGCTGTATACTGTCCAGTGGTTATTAGTAACTCACTGCACTTTACCCTGATAATTACTATCCCTAACCCTCATTACAACATCGAAGACAAGTCGTCTGAAACACCAGCATTGCGCTGTTTAACAGTCCATTCAAAGCTGCCATTGAAGAAGAGCCATCCAGGTTACACAGTACTCTCTGACTTTCAGAGCGATCCCATCCCTTTTTTTAACAACAGCAGCCAAAAGAAAAAAAAGGATAAACTTTTTTTGGCACCAATACTCTTAAGCAGATAGCACTAGCTTGCATTGTCATAATCTAATAAATCCTATCCAGTAAATGTTATCATAAACTCTGTGCTTTCAATGGGAAAAATAATGTCAGTGTTTAGAGGTTATATTTAGGCTTACTTACCTAAAAATGCACTCATCAATGTAAAATTTAACAAGATTCTGATTTACAAGAAAATGCATTTGTGGACTTCAGCTTCATTATAATTGGAAATGCCTGTCTTACGATGCATAGACTATAAGATTTCTAGCTCTACTTCGTATACAATATCATCACAGCCGAAACAAAGCCGAATGGTGATGTTAAAATTTTGTAGGAACGTATAGATTCCAGGCTTCTCTACATAATATTTTTTTAACGGCAACATACTTCTTGAAATTTTGACATTTTTCCGTTTGTACCGTTTTACACTCAAAACAGAAATGCAGAAGCAAACACTGGATTTTCTAAAACTAATATTCGTTTTAATTTGAGTTTAATTTTATTCAGCACTAAAGATTTAGTTTTACAAGTTGGCAACAATATCTTAATTTAAGAAAAGAAGCGAAATATATGTGCGAATTTATAATATATATATATATTAGTATGTTTTAGTACTTTTTAGAAGATTTTTATGACAAAACCTTTTTTTGAGGTGTACGCTGTAATCTAAATTTCCAGTTTATAAGTCCTTTTTAAAAAAATACGAAGAAAAAGAAAAAGGAAAGAAGAAGCATTGAGCAATTTCATTCGCAGGGCCTTCCTTGCAACTGTACGGGAAAGCATTTCATTGACAGAAGACTAGGTTAATTAACACCTTTTCCAGACCAAATTAACTCAACTGGATCTCTTGACTCAAATTTTCGTATCATTCACATAAATTTTCAAACTAATTTGCACGCTAAAATCCATGTTATCGTCATATCAGCTGTATTCTTTGTGGGAAATACGAATAATTGACCACATACGTGTTGCCTTGAAATGTCTGTTTTAACATTAGTTTTATCGCGTATCAGGCTTTAAATCATCTTTAAAGGTTATAGGCGGACATAAAGAGATCAAAATTAAGCGCTTAAGTTCACCTGAAGAATTTGGTTGAAAGTAATAATCTGAATTTCAGCGTGAATTTTTTTTTCTTGAATGTTAAAAAGATTGAAGAAATGAAAACACTTTTATTTTATTTTCTAGAAAATAACACAAAGAAATTTATCCTTTTACTTTTATTTTAGTAACTGCATGTTGAATATATTCTCAACGATTTTGAAATAAGACGCTGAGTTATTTCTTTCCAATTTAATTTCTAAACGGAGTTAGATGTAATCTCTTTCGTCTCATAAATTAAGGTTAACAACCCATTACTATTCCTCGTCGGTTCTTTTACGTTCAAAGAGCAAATCTCCGAGCGGATAAGGTGCTGTAGCTTTGACCTCAAGGCCTTCAATCAAAAGCTCAGAATTCCGCTACAGCTTTCCAATGAGAAAAGACTATAAGACCCGCAATAAACATAACAGCAAAATGAAGGGGGTGGTATGCCAAAATCTAATTGCAGCTTAAAGCATAGAAGCTCGAAGTGGGACAAAAGAAACAAATATTTTGAAATCAAATTAAATTTGTATTAATTGCTTTTAAAGAGCAATACTTTAATCTTATTTGAGTACGGAGTGGGAATCATTATCCGCTACGTTTAAAAAGCTATTCTGAAATTTCATTTGAGTCTGAAGTTTCAATAATTACCCGCTGTTTTATCTAGTAGTAAAATAGCGGCTGCGGCCACAATCATATTCTGCTTCTAGATAAAATAGTGGCTATGTGTGCAGCTTAAAAAGCATATGCGGACAATACGATGATGAACAAAAAACTCCCATTTCATAAGACTTAAGGGTTATTCTTTAGAATTTGGGTTCGTTTATTTACATTAAAGTCTAAGGTTAAATAGAAGTTTAATCTTCATTACTTAAATTACAGATTAATAACGAAGGCCTAATAATCCTTCATTATTAATCTAAGTTACTGCATTTCCCAGTACAATATGAATACGTGACATTTTCCCTTAAAATCTTCAAGATGCCATACCTTCCCTTTAGATAGCTC
>KK120609.1:95332-107676 GCA_000611955.2 Stegodyphus mimosarum | reverse complement strand
TATATTGCAGTAAGAGTACAAAGAAATCTAGTATGTGGATTAAAAATTTGGTAAGGGAAGCTCTAGAGTGCCAAATATACAAGGAAACAAGAAATGAATTTGATAAAATTTTATTTACGGAGTTTCTTTAATTAAATTTGTTATTTATAGAATGCCAGTATTTTTTATTCTTAAACATTTATTTTTATGTCTTATACAAAACTTTGAGATTAATGAAAAATGAGAATTTTTTTTTCGTTAATGATCTTTTCAACTCCATTTTGAAAATAATTATGCCACGCACATTATTTCGAAAAGCAAAATTTAATCAACTACATAATACTCTATATTTACTCGAACTACGTCGTACACAATTACACTACACATACACTTCACATTATACATTTACTGCACACTACATCATACACTCTATATTTACTGACTGCACTCTATATTATCGAACACATCTGCATCATACACTCTATATTTACTCGAATAAAATTTGGTCTTAAAATCAAGTATTTTGATAAATGAAATTGCAGAAGTAGGGGAAGAAGTTTATCATGCTATACAGTAGCGGTTCTCAACCTTTTGACTAACGCGTACCATCTAAACAAAAATTGAAAACTTTTAGTACCACCACTACAAAGTACTACTATCACCACTTCTCTTGAACAAATCACAGATCGCATAAATTTACCAGTGTTAGAGGGAAAACTCAATCAGGATGCTGGGGTTTTAATTTTTGAATTTAATAGTTAAAAATACTTTGCCTCTTTGTGTATCACATTTTTCTCTGGCGTATCACCGGTTGAGAACCCCTGCTATAAAGCATAATTACGTTGTTTAAATACTAAATAAAATACTCAGGTATATAAGCTGCGTAACTACTGCTAATTATAATTTAACATATTAATATTGAGAGAATACAGTGTTATATAAAGCATGCAAATTATTGCAGATGGTACTGCTATGATGTGTATTTACGTTACAATATGCTTTTTTGCTTGCTTGTTTTTGTTTCTGTTTTAACCAGAAAAGATTCTTGTGAAAATAAAACAGATCTCTGGAGAGAATATTGCAGTAAAATTCATGTAGTTCAAATCGTACTTCTAATTTTTCCTAAAATAATAATAAAGCTACGTTTTACCGCACAAAATAATAATTTTAATATTTGAAAACAAATTTTCTTTTGAAATTTGCTCCAAAAATGAGAAAATTTACACTTTGTAAATTTTTCCTCGAAAACGCTGAGAATTCCGCTACAGCTTTCCAATGAGAAAGTCACAGTAAAAAGTTTGCATTTTGTTTGAGTTAGAATCAAGCTCATTAAACATTTTAGACACGTTTAAGAAACTTATTATATAAAAAAATTTTTAAAAAAACTTTCAGAGACTTAATCAGGTGTCATATCGTTTGAAAAAAAAGGGCACCCATAGCTAGAATTCCCTCTCTTTTCTTAATTAATAGATGCAATATTCCGAACTTTACGGTTCTGCAGGAAAATGACCAAACTTTTCTGTGAGTAAATATCTCATAAAAAATCGATATTGTATGTGACTTTTATAAAAACTTGAAATTCCTTACATGAGAGCATGCAAGTTTGAGACATTCATTGCCACATATCAAATTTACCTCTTTTCTTAAAATTAGGAAACCTTTAAAGTGTATCTTTGTTAAATGCACCCTTTTTAATCGCATTTCGTATCCTTTATGTTTGATAAATATATTTTTCCTTCCTAATTTTTTCTTAATATTTTTAACGCAGAAAATTCTAAAAAGTTCAAAGCTTCTTCATTTACAATATCGAAAATTTACTGATACTTCGATTATAAATTTTTCGTGGAAAACAAACATCTTGACATTAGTTTCAGCCTTGATTCTGAAAAATAATTACATTAATGATATTTTTTGTTTCAGGGTACATATTATTTTTTCATTTGTTTCTCTTAAAAACTGTATATATTTTTACTGTACTAAAAGAAATTAATGCCAGTAATGTAAAGTGTATTTTTATCTAATGCCAATGAGCGCAACATGCATCATTTACTTTAAGTGGTTTTAAGGGCAGGGAAAAAACTAAAATTTCTTGTTTTTTATCTGCAAAGAATAAGCTGAATAACTGAGAATCACTGAATAGACTGTAATTTGTGACGATCAAAACATTAAATTTAAGTAAAAATGGAATGTCGAGCATTTTGCTAAAGGCTTAAAAAATATTATCATTCACCGTTGAAACCAAATAGCTTTTGCTTAACTAATATCTTTACATCTTTGATAAAAGTTCGTTTTGAATACGCTTTTATGTTATTCTTTCCTGTACTAGAAAAGATATTAATCTATAGATAAGGCTATAAATACAAGGCAAGAAAATGATAGATATTTAGCTGCTTTATGTATGATAGATTAACTGATTAAGATTATTCCCACAAAGTGGCGAGAACGTGACAGACGGCTATTAATACGCGTATTTAAGATGGATAGAAGGTCTTTTCATATAAATTGTGCGTTTGCGCTAAACATCGATATTGGAACTATCGAGAATAATTACAAATTAGGCACTCTGACTGTGTTAGGGATGTTAAGTGATTGGATTTTATAAGGCAAAATATATAAGAATTACTGCATTTGCCTTTCATATTTCGCATCCTTATTCAAATCACATATTTTTCAGTAAAATATAACACCCGGCTAACTTTTGCTTCCAACGTGCTGTAAGTTTTTAGATAATTAATTTTATTTTGATGGCTAGATCTTTACTTGAACTGTGAAGCGACTTTTCGCTAAGTCCAAACTGTATCAATGACAAGACGTAAAAAGAGTAAAAAGACCTTTTTTATTCGATTCAAGAAATAATTGACAGACGGCATTCTTGGTGCATACAAACTTAGCCAATACTTTGGGCTGCAACTCAAAATAGAAAAAATAACTTGAAACAAAATTAAATATCAGCCGAAGCTGCACAAAGATAATTAACGCGAGTTGGCTCTTAGCCCTACCATCGACGTACGCAAACCGGCAATTAAAATGCACGGCCGTAAAAGAGCAAGCTTAAATCAGAGAAACGACGTGGCCAAACGGTAGAACATGCTCTGTCTGAAATAATTCAGACACCAGTTTAAATAATAGCTTTCTACTCTACTTTGGATAACACACGAAACTGAAATATCA
This sequence comes from Stegodyphus mimosarum, assembly GCA_000611955.2. Taxonomy (NCBI): domain Eukaryota; kingdom Metazoa; phylum Arthropoda; class Arachnida; order Araneae; family Eresidae; genus Stegodyphus; species Stegodyphus mimosarum. The sequence goes on along the minus strand of KK120609.1, from coordinate 104,526 downwards.
TTCAGGCAGGAAATCTAATTGAAGGAACATAGCAGAGATAAGGAACTGAACAAAACTGGCTAGTTTAAAACTAAAATAATATTCCTTGTAGTGCAAGAGTAGATTCGTAAATCCAAGTGTCTAAGAAAGTGTCCAAGAAGAAACGAATGGATGTGGCTGGGGATTTCTGTGTTGAACTTCTATTCTACAACTCCTTGGACATGTTAGTTAGTAAATCTCTCAAGAATGGATTTCAGTGAGTTTACTCATATTACATAGCCGTAGATAATCGCAACTTGAAGTCTAAAGTTAAAAATGCAATGGAAGAGTCTAGAAACGATGTGTGTATGGGTCATGGAGAGACAGGAATTAATTTGACCAATCATAACTGAGAAGAGTTTTAAGGAAACCTAAAATTTTAAACGCCACGGGTGATGGTGGTCATAATTAAAACTTGCAAAATGCTGAAAATGGCAACGTTTGTGAATGCGATAATAATGTATAATACGAATAATAATGGAAATTCATGAACATACTGATTCATTACTGAGAATAACAGGACTAATTATCCTATTTTTAATAGTGTCTCATTGTTCGATTCTTATGTCAAATAGAATTATATTTTTAGAATAATCACACCAATCACACCTAGAAACAATGGAATACTTACATAATGTTTGCTGACAATAGTTTCAAACTGCTTCAAGCATGTATGTTAAATTTTAAATTATTAAATGTGTTTTATAAAATAATTTCTGATGATCTAAGTGCTCTGTACGAATAAGTATTATGTAGTCCAAATTTTGTAGATATTGTTCAAATTTTCGCATCTCGATTAGTAAAAAGTATTAAAAATAGCGCGAAACCTACGCATGGAAGAACGATAATTTTCAAGTAAATAAATTTTAGTGATTTATTTTTGTGGAACCACCTTATTTAATTTTAGATTTGAAGTCTCGATTACCTCCTGTTATCTTGCTTTAAAGTATTTGAAAGATTTATTAACTGACATACTGGAAAATTTTAATTTATTTTTTGTGCTTGAAATTGAACAAGAAAAGCTGGCATATTCATTTGGAAAAGCTTCCTGTAGAAAATTATAATGTACATGCACGCACAATCTAAATTTACATGTATCTTTTTCATTTTACTTACAGATAAAACACTTATTTTCAGTCAGCGTTTGTTCGCACTTTCACAAAATTTATACGAAAAGATGCACCCTACTCAATGTTTATTGGCGTAATAGGTAATATAAAAGATTAAACAGAAATGAAGTAAATAAAATCTCTAAAATATTTAGTGAAAGCGGGAAATTTTGAAAATCAGTTTTCTATAGAAAGACGTCTAATGTTGCACTCATTTTGATGCAACACAAATAGTATGAATTTTATATGATAATCAATACGCTGATAAGGAATTACAATATATAACCATTTGTGCATTATAAAGTCTATACAATAATTACATAATACAATTTGTGGCAATAATTTCAATTTACATGTCGTAGAATAAATTTTGAAAGAAAACAAAATGAAGCTGATGTGAGAGCGTTATCGCGGCATGATTTTAAGGTGGGGCTAAATCAAGAAGAATGTCTTCGTCTACAGTTATCATATGGAAATGAATCTCCATCTCGTGCCTCTGTCTTCAGGTGATTTACAGAATTTTGTAGAGGTCGAGATTTTCTTCTGGATGAAAAACACGCAGGAAGACCTTTGTCAGCAGTAGTCTCAGAAAAATGTGTCGGCCGTACGGAAAACATTGATCAGTGATAATCGCTGTACCTACCAAATGATACAGAAGGAACTTAGCATTGCATCTGCAGGTATACAATGGTGAAAAGACAATGAGCAATGAAATATACACTGGTGTGCAAAACTTAAGCAACAATGTTAAAATTTAGCAGATAGCCATGAAATTGCAGAAAAGGAGGTCTGAAGATCAGTACAATGAACACATAAGTCAGTAGAAACGTCATGCGTATGCAAATATCAGGAACGAAACGTCAGAGGCGACGTGAGCGTACACAAAACGCGTGATGTCGGCGCGCGCAGCTCAACAGCAGAATAAAAGGAAGGACGGAGACGCAATTCAACATATTCGCTGCAAGTGCCAGTGAGTCAGTTCCTGAAATATGGCTAGAAGAAATCACCTGGACGACTTCACACGTGGAAGAATGATCGGAAAGCTAGAGGAGGGGCGTACTGTCACCAATGTTGCTGCAGAGTTCGGAATCAACAAAAGTGTTGTTTCGCGCGCTTGGAAAGCGTTCCAAACCACAGGTACAGCTGTTACAAAGGTTGGTGGTGGCCGCCCGAGGACGTCATCTGCAGGGGAGGACTGATATACCGTCCTGCAGGCGAAAAGAGGCCGACAGCAATCAGCAAGCGCCATTGCTCAGCAACTCCGTACAGCAACGGGGCGACAAGTGTCGCGGTTTACTGTGGCCAGACGCCTTCACAAAGGGGGCCTATTCGCCCGCCATCATGAACGCTGCCTCCCGTTGAAAGTTGGCCACAGTTTACAGTGGTGCAGAGAGCACAAAAACTGGGCAACTGATCAATGGAGTCGTGTCCTCTTTACGGATGAGAATCGGTTCAGTACCAGAAGCGATTCTCAAAGCATTTTGATTTGGGCAGAGGTCGGGACCCGGTTTTATCCCAGTAACGTCAAGGAAAGACACTGTAACGGTGGTCCTGGAGTTCCTGTCTGGGGAGGCATTATGTTGAACGGGCGAACTGAGCTCCACGTTTTCGACAGAGGGTCTGTAACCGGGGATCGCTATTGTGAGGAGGTACTCCTTCCCCGTGTGCGTCTGTTGCGAGGTGCCATTGGCCCAGACTTAATTTTTATGGATGACAATGTACGGCCACATCGGACTCTTGCTGTTGAGGAGCTACTGGAAAGTGAAGATATCACTCGAATGGTTTGGCCAGCGTACTCCCCAGATTTAAATCCCATCGAACATGTGCGGGATGCTTTGGGAAGACGCATTACAGCATGCTTACATCCTCCGGAGAACACTAAACAACTCAAACAGATGCTGATTGACAAATGGGCACTCCTACCGCAAGGAAATGTTGCACCAGGTGGTTCTGAGTAAGCGGAGACGGTGCGAAGCAACCACTGCAGTGAGGGGAGGGCATATCCCATATTAAGGAATATCTGCTTGTTGTTCTTCCTCTTGGATAGACAATCATGAGTCACGATACTATGCGTTTAATAAAGCTTGTTTTTGTTTGATTCCATACCGTACGCATGGTATTCCTTTTTCAACTCCGATGCTTTCGTCGTCATTTCTTTACATACATAATACCCTCCTTCCTTTTTGTATTTCATGTCTGGCAGTTGATTTCTCGTGGAGTTATGGCAAAAAAACCCTGCTATTGCTTAAGTTTTGCACACCAGTGTACAATGAATGATGTTTCCTTCAGAAGTACAGGGCTGGTCAAAGCCATCAAGTTAGAGGAACAGAAGATAGTTATAGCTAACGCCTTGCCTTCCAGAAATTCTTTAAAAAGGGAAAGTCAGGGGAGTCATGCTTCACCATGATAATGCATCTTCTCCTTCAGCAAGATTGACAGTCGAATTTCTCGAACAAAAACACATTAAAGCGATAGAACATCCCTATTTTCCTGATTTTGCTATATGTGACATTTGGGTATTTTTTAATCTAACATAAAATTTATGTGGCCATCATTTTCCTTTCGAAGATGAGACTAATGCGATTCTAAAGGCATATTTATCATCGATTTCAAGAAATGGATGGCTTGAAGCATTCAGTTTTGGGAGAATTCGTTGACAAAAAATGCATTGATGTCGGAAGGAACTTCTGCGAACACACTTAAGACAAGGTGCGTTTAATTCACTGTCTTAAATTAAGTTTAGTTTGCCCATCTAACTTGCCCCATCTAGCTGTACCTCAAAAATTTCAGAATGACCTTCGTATGTGCTAGCTCCTTTCGTGAACTGACTAAATCGGCAAGTTTCACAACTGAAAGTAATTTCACTTTGTTCAAAATTCAACAGTGAGAACAGAAATTTGCTTTTCTGTAAATACAGTTTAGGCAACTAAAAAGTGCTCATCAACAGAATTAAAGCATGAAAAATCTCATAGATTGCAAAATTCGCGAAACATTGAGGAAGCGTGTCTCCAATAAAACCAGCGAAGTAAAGGAAGGGTCAAAGTTGAATCAGATCTTGTCAGAAAATTCGTCTCTGACAATCAAAACTTTGTTACTTTTGTGGATTCATCTATGAAGATTCAGCAGCTAATTTTAATTCATACCGTTATTAATTGATGTAAGAATCAGCAGTATTTTTTTTCGAAACGAATTTAACATTTAAAACTGGAAGAACTTTGTGAGGGTGACCGAAGTCATCAGTTGCATCCTTAATGTTCATTTTCAGTTGCTAAATTATGCTTGCATACAAAATCTCGTGATTTTATTGGCTCCAAGCACTTGGAGATATTGCGATTTTAAAGAAACTTCTCAGGTCCCCAGACATGGCCTTAACCGGGATGTAACTCATTATTCTACAACTGTTTCAAAAATTCCTCGAAACTCATCTGATTTCAAAATTGTTTTCCAAACAAATGCAAGTCTTTTGACACTGTATACAGGAACGTCCTGTGTTCAGGTCAGCACAACAGTTTGTTTAACATGGTTTTCAAGTAAAATTTATTAATACATATTAAGTACGTAAACGGGAAAAAAAGGGAGATTTAGTATGTATGTTTAATAAGTAGCAGGGAACTCGCGATTTTCGACGATCCGCTCTTTCGACCTTATCGCTTATAGCCAGATGTAATCCTAACTTTCAGTTTACAGTATTTCTTTATGTTTTGTAAAGTCGTTCTTTTCATTTTAATGTAATTTAATATTCTTAAATCATGTCGTTTAGCTTTTGTCAGCATTCGCAAAATAAAAACATTATTTACATTTTTTGGTTACTGAAATATATATGCAATCTAAAAAAGACTGGGTTCACATTTTGACAGCTTCCGAATTTTAAGAATGTTCCGGTAACTAACCAGACCAAAAAAAACGAAGAATAAATGTTACATATTATACAAATATGCATTTTATCGTAAGAAGGCCATGTGCTTCATTATAGGAAAAATCAATGGATGTTCTTGCTTTTGTTAAGTATAAAACTGTTTACCCCATCACACGCGGAAAAGACACACACGGAACTTCATATGTTGTTTCTTGTTTCTAAATAATGAAACAGAAAAAGAAATTAAAGATTATGATGAGTTCAGTTTAGAAGAACTATGCTTGATGTTTAAGTGTAGCTTTTTAGATCTGAAAGCGGAAGAAGGCGTGTAGGATTTTTTTATTGATCCTTTCTTTACTGTAGAAAATTACGGGCTATTTCGTTTCAAATGATAGATCTTCAGTATTCGACGTTACAAAAACAAGCATCAGAGCTCTTCTTTGCTTTATTTTTATAGGTTACTAGAGTCCTCAAACTTAAATTGACGATAGATGAATCATTAAAAAATGGCGTCTTTGTTTGGGAATATATGAAATGCGTGAGAGAGTAATCTTAGACATGATTTTACCCAAATCACAAATTTGGTAATTTACGTGATCAAAATTCCCCAAAATCAACTAATATTGAATTTCCGTTAAATAGCTGATGTTAACATAAAATTAACTTCATGAATGATAATGTTTAGTATTTTAGAATTAAATATTAATTATGTATTATTATTTTTAATTCTAGGTTTGTTTCAAATATTATAAATTGATTTATATATAATAAGTACTAACTTTGATTGGCTAAATGGCATTTGCTTTGTATCAAAAATTTTAACAATGTCATTATCAGTTGCTTCATAATTTTACAATATTGCTCAAATGGGAATTTTGAAAGTACCTATATTTAAATAAATAAACGCATAGGGGAGACTAGGACCATTTGATTGCTAAATATACGAATCTCTGAGTAAAATGCATACGAAAACCAATTAATAGAGTTTATAAATTTAGTAACACATTTAATATTACATCTTTTTGCAAAAACTAAGGGTTACACATAATCATTTTTAGTCGTTTTCGTTTAACATAAGAAGTAATTTTCTATATGCCGCAAGTTAAAAGTGTATGACTACACAAATTTATGTTACTTACAACTTAAGAAATTTAATTGTGTGTTAATTTAACATATAGGCTTGTTGTTGTAGTTATATAATTTCTATAATAAATTAGCTTTGCCTTTTTAATCTCCAAAATGAATTTTTATTTGAAACTTATAGAAGAGATATTTGATCTCATTCCTCTAAGTATTCATGAACCTAGGGTTAAGTATCCCCATGAACAATTTCCATGTAATAAAGCTTGATTCCTTTGATTTTATTATGCATATCAGTAAATTTTACATTAAATAAAACTTATGTAATAATACAGATTTAAAATTCTGTGATGGATATAAACATAACTAATGGAATTTTAATGTGAATGAGAGTAATTGATGAAATTTCAACGAAATGTTCGAATGTGTATGATTTTGCTGTTGTCAGATTCCCAGTGAAAAGGAATGTTGCTCCGCATGTGCAGCACATAGAGCGAAAAGTTAGATTATCTAATAAAACCAGTCAGTAAAATTGTATCAGAAATTACATGAAGAATAGCTACGAAAATATTTGCTAACTACTACTATAATTAATTTTTAAAGTTGGATTAATTATTTTCGTTAGTGTAATAGCATGTCTTTAATTTATTTTTGAACAAAATAATATTTTCAATTTAGTTTCAATTATTCTAATTTAAAATTTTTTGATAACGTTATCTTTGCAGCAAATAAGATATTAACAAATCTAACTACTAATCGCATAGCTAAGAAACAAAAATTACAATTAGCGTTATTTAATCTAAATCTTATTATACTAAATATATAAAGCAATATGTAAGTCTAAGTTTTGAAAAATTAAGACTGCGAAAAAGTATGTCCATGAAAAGATCAAACATCTTTCATATGGGGATATATGATTCCTTTTCTATAGGAGTGAACTTCTCAACTTACTGAAGTATATTTATTTATTATTTTTATTTAAAAATATCCTATTTTGTGAGGAAAGGACACACTTATAATTTAGCCGAAACCTTTTTTAAAATGTCAAGTTGCGGCAAAGAAAAAAATTTAAAGGGGGGGAACTACGATCTTAGTCTCTCTTATTCAAGTAAAAAATAAATAATTTATAGAAAAATAATTTTACTTTTCGCTAGTAATTATTTATTGTAATATTAAACTTGGCCCTCTTTTATAGAAACTAGAGACCTTATTTAGCTCCTGCGTATTCAGCATGCATTTAATTGCTATCCCGCGTTCTTCTATACTTATTACAACATAATATTTAGCTCACTCTAGAATCTTATAACGTATTCTTTTCATGTCATTTTGTAGGGATTTATATTTATTTTAAATAACCAGTTAAATTTAATTTGAAGTCCTTTCCTATAAGCCTTCATGCCCCTAATTGTCAGTGGCAGAATATTTAAATTTGGTAGCGCGCGTGAATTAATGCAAATTCTACCAGTGGGAGATAAGGTTTAAGTATCAAGCGCTAGAAGGAAAAGTTAGAGAGTCTGGGAAAACTCTGTGCGTACTGTAGCGTGAACTTCGGCTTTGCAGTTATTGCTGGTTAAACGTGGCGGATCAGCTATTACTTTGCTGCCACTAAATTTATCAATGCTCTGTCAGGAAACAGTACAGTCTGAGCCCTGTAGCGTAATTCTACTACTTATTAATATCTTCAAATTTTGAGTTTAGTCTTACTGTTTCAGTTACCGCCCAAGCAGAGGCGCAGTTTGTTAGCGTCGAGCTGAAGCATTGTAAATAATTTAAGAGTGTAATAAAGGGAAGTTTTAACCCTTCTTCTATGCAGTCACTACTCTCCAGATTTCACGCAAAAGGTAGACAAGTAGACCTTACAATTTAATACATATTAATACTTTGTCTTTGCATGAATGCTAGGTCTTCATCTCAAGTGTATTTCGCGTTTATCAATGAAATGGCTTTAGTGTTAAAAGACAATGTATGACAATGATTTCTGACTTTCCTAATGTATAAAAGAACACGAAAGACATGAATCTATGAATAATATAATCGAATTTTGTATTAAATGAATCTGTATGAATATGAAAAATTCTTAGACAATGTATGAATGAACCTGCAAGACATGAACAATTGGATAAGGGTTATAGTACGTTGTACCTCCCAATTCTTGCAAAAGCAATCTATGATGTCAAAGTGCTTTGATTGTATTTGCAATTCCTCTTGCATTGGCTTAAATATCGTTACGTATAATATCAAAAATTACATTTAGTTCAATTTATTGTGTGTATATAAACAATGTATTGTACATCATACTTATGTACAACATATATGTGTATAAAATATGTAATATTGTATATATGTATATATAGTTAATGTAATAATATTGTGTATTTAAAATTATGTAACATAAAAGTGTACCTAAATAAGGTATTGTGCAAATTTATACCATAGTATAACGTAAACAAAGATATTTCTAAAAGAAACAATTATTGAAGCAATTGGGTCTCACACACTTAAGTGTGATTAATCCTGACATGAGTAAATAACAACAACAAAATTCACACGTAGCAAAGCTTTGTGAAAAACAGCCAAGATGGTGCAGAATGTAAAAATATTGTAAAAATAAGATTGTGACTCCGTAAATTTGTTTTTTGATCAATAAATACTGAGTGGACGTTAATGCCGCGAGGCTTATATAGCTAGAAGGTCGGCAATCCAGTCACGCAGTGTTCCAGTTTTAAGACAGCTTTTTTCTATATAATTCCAAATATTTATTTTATGGTTCCTTGAAAGCTTTCCAAAATTCTTATACCCACGAGAAGGATGAATCTGGAGTAAAACGTGTTCAAGATAGTTAATAATAGTTAACGTTGTTTGAAATGAGCTAGCTCGCACATTCCAAACTATAGCTTGTAACAGGGACTTTTATACAGATGTTATTCCTCTCAAACTTGTGTAAAGTCTATTTTTAAGTCCCTTAGGTATATTTTCATTTTTTTACTAATGAAAATAGACAGATAAATCTCCTTATGGCAACTAAAATCATATACATCTGCAACTTTTTGACTAATGAATGGTAATATTCACCAATTTATGATTTCTAAGATATATGTATATATATGTAAAGATAATAAAAGTAAGGCAAA
>KK120609.1:84106-95235 GCA_000611955.2 Stegodyphus mimosarum | reverse complement strand
CTTTTCTGCCCTAAAAATAGTAACTGTTATAATAAATCTCTCTAAACTGCATCATTTCAAATGATCATGTCATATGATTCTTAAATAACGCTAATGGCGCAGGCTCTGATATAAGCCTTCAGCTAATAATAATTTTAGAAAGTTACAAATTAGCCAATCAAAGTAAAGCTAAACCAAAAACAGACTTTTCTGGACCAAGATTTCCTTTTACGCACGTCGTATTGTAGCTCTCGATTTTGAGCTGCAACTTGCTAACGCCTGCTATTCCAAACAAATTTGAAAATTTCATACAGTACCGGTGTAGGTCTTCAAGAAAAAGAACTTACTGTGGCCTTTTATCGGTGATGGCTAAAAACATTTTTTGTCAACAAGGGTAAAGAAATATTTAAAAGTCGGCCGCTACGACTATTAACATGTTTTACTAGCTAAGCTCCGTCACATCCTAAATTTCATTCTCATCAATTTGCAAATCATCACATATTTTCGTTGAAATAATTTGAAATGTTGAAGAAGAGGTTGATAATGACATAAAGAAATAGAAGCAGTCATGGTCAACTTTAATATTTCTTTATCCTCGTTTTGACAAACATTTTTTTAACTACCACAGAAAAAGCGGCGTGTTGGGGAACTACGTCGGTACCGTAAAAAATTCTGAAATGCATTTGAAGCAGGAGTGAGAGCGAGAATATGACATATCCAAGACGCAGTCTCGGTTTGGAATGATTTGGTATGGATTTAGCTCTGCTCTGATTGGTTAATCAGTAGCTTTCTAAATTTAGTATTGGCTGAAGGCTTATGTAAAAGCCTACGCAATCAGTGTCATGTACGAATCATATGACATGGATTAAATTTGAAATGGCACGGCTTAGAGATGTTCATTGTAAGCAGTTATAATTTTTAGAGAAAACGGGGGAACACTTGAATTAAAGTGGAGAATTAAAGAACTGTTGCAAATTAGAGTTTTCCTTAAATATTTTTTGTCGTACACATATGTAGTAATAATTACTAATTTAAATTTTCTAAGTTTGTAAGGTTTCCCTTATGTTAATTAACAGTTAGTTTAAGTTTTGTATCTTTCCTATCTTATTCTAATTTCAGTTTACAATTTCCTGCCAGAATGTGAATTCAGAAACGCAGATAATGCAAATGAGAATGAGTGCTATTTAAATCGTGACTTAAACGACTTCAACAGAGAGAGTCTGATTTCCTGACTAGCGCGCGTTTGCCTTCTGGCTACATCTCTCTTAGCCGTTACTACGCTCGGCCATATCTAGGCCCTTGCTAGGCTTCACCAATTCGATACTTGGGGGCCAACTAGTTAGATTGTGATAGCTTCGGCTATATTCATTAAGAGCTTTAGTTAAGTTAATTTTAGTTCAAATTATTAGTTTAAGTTCAAGCCCGAGTGACGGCTCTATGTAAAGTTCCAAGTCGGAACTGAATTGTAAATATACTGAGTAATAAAGGGTTTTAAACCCTTTTCAAGTCTTACGTATTCTGTTCACACACTTAAGCGATTATTCGCTTGTTAAGTGTTCGTGGGGTTAGGAGCTAGAACTTATGGATTTAAAGAGTATATATATATAATGTCTATTATATATGCTAAACGGATTTAAATGAAACAAGATCAAATAAATCCATGACATAAACAACGCGATAGAAACTTCTAGAGCTGTTCCATTGTGAGCCGGGGAAGATTATATAAAATTTTACTTTTTGTGTGTTGGGGTTGTGTTGGTGTGTTTTGGGATATATTTGTTGTAAAATTTCTGTAAACACTTGAGTCCATTTATTATTATTTTTGTGTTTTAAGTTGCATACATTATTTTTTTATTTGTCTAATTGCTGGATCTTTACGTAATAACTCTTGAATGTATTTTTATGTAATTTAGTTTGTGACCACGTATCTTATTTGTAGACGTTTGTTTCTTGCATGGAATTTTAGATCTTGTGATTCTGAATTCATCAATGTTTAAATTGTGAAAATAACATAATTAGAGGGTAAGATTTAGATAGAAATCTCCTGACGCGCCCTTTTGTCATCAAGTTAGAGACATTCGGTGACTCCTCACCAACTTAACTATATTTTGAAAGTTTTCAGAAAACGCGTTTTCGAAGCTTACGAGCGATCTCCAGACCTAACCCCTATAGAAATGTCTGGAATGCTTCTTTAGAGAATTTTCAACTCGCTTTCCCAATCCCGGATAGATCTGAAACAGCGTTACTGTAGGTATGAAGTTCGACTGCCTTATTTCCCGTATGAAGTCACGTTGTGTGAGCTGTATTGCCTCTTTTTTGTTCGATCAAAAAAAAAAAATGCAACCTCTGGTTAGACCTTCCTGCGCCGACGAACCTTTCGCCCGATCATGGCTATGTACCATGATTACTGTATGGGAATTTTTTTTTTATGGAACTATATCAAGCTATGTCCATAAAAAAATTTTATTAAATTCTATTCACCAGTTCTGGAAATAATCGACCAACTTGTATAATTTTGAGCATTAAAATAGCGTATTGCTATTGATATCAATAAGTTTTCAAGAAAAATCAAGCTTTTACAAAGGGAAACATGTTCGGACTTTTTCAAGGCGATGATCAACCACAACAATTCAAACAACCATTCACTGGTATAAAAATCGCCAAATGTGTTAAAACGATACGGTGAAAGCAAGCTTGACAGTGCGCAATGCTTTAAGATAAATATTATGTAGAAATTTATACCAACTCTGAGGGTTCTTTTTCTTAAAAAAAAAAAATTAAAACATAAAAACAAGCTGGTCGCATATCATCCACGATGTTTTAAAATATCGGAAAGTGACATCAAGATAATGATCAAGAAACTGTATGCAGAGTTAATGGTGCGGTGAATAAGATAACAGTTTTATACAGTTCGAATAAAAGAAATTCTCAGGGAACATTAGACTTGATGGGTTTTTTTAGATATCGCATCTCAAGCACGTCCTTCGTAACCAATTCAGGCAAAGCAAAAGAAAAATATTTCCTTTCCTCATCTGAAGTAAATGTTGCTGTTTTATTTGGAGTCAAACTCTATATTTCTTCGTAATGAAGAACAGTTTTATGCGTTTTAAAGTTCAGTACGATATTATCCTCAATATATTCACTACCATCGCCTCATTTACGCCGAAATGGAAATTTATATAAACTGAGAATATTTATTCTCAGTTTATATAAATTCGCTGTTAATGTTATATGCACCAAGAACCAGCAGTACACAGAAGCAGACTCAAAACATGCTTTTTTAAACAGATACCGATTCATCAACGTTTAAAATTGTTAAGCTACGCGGCATTATGAGTACGTATTTCTGAAATCATTTCCTTTAAAATTCGGTGTTTAATTTAGAAGGCAGAAACATTTAATTTATAAAATTACTTGTTTTGTCTTACGTCAAGCATTTAATGCCCAAAACGAATCATTAATTCTAGGAAATTTGTATCATCAATTTGTATCAATCACTTGCACCAAACAAAAAAAAGTACCTTTCTCCGTAAAGAAATAAGTTAAGATTTACTAAGAATTATGTCAAGGAGGTTGTTATAAATGGAATACGACTAGTGTACCTAAGAAATAAACTTTCAAAAGTAATTGATTAAAAAAAGAAGCGAAGCGTTTTTGGGGGGCCTCAAATTTAAAAAAAAAAAAAAAATTTGGATCAGAAATTTAATCAGCAGTTGACTCCAGTTGAAAAACTAGTTTTCAAGAATGCAGAAATTTCTTAAGAAAATACAAGACAGTGAAGTATGAAAAAATAATGCATTATCTTGCAAGAAGACGTTAAAGAATCTATTCATTATTATGATTTTTCTGTATGTGTTCCGTTATGGATTATTTGACATTGTGCAAGAGTAGTATTTGCTGAGCCATATTCCTTGCAAGCAAATAAAAAAAAAAACCTCATTTGCGAGCATCATGGTTTTCTGAGCGTAAGTAATATGATTATCCCACAGCGATCTTCGATTCTGCAGCGAATTCGAATAATAATTATGTTCAAAAAACGCGCAGTTCATTTGTTTGCCACCTAAACTCAGTTAACTGTTGATAAGCAAATATTAAAGTAGAATCTAAGTTTATTACCTCATTAAAGGATAATCCAAAGTGCGAACACAAGAAACAGAATAAGAATCTAGAAACCTATTTATTATTAGCTGCAAGAAAAAAATATCGCGTGGTGATACAAACACTGCATATACTGCATCCTAGTTGCTTAATATATATTTCTTCTTTCAGGTCTCCACATAGAAAAGCTGTTTCTACATCGAAATGGTTTATATGCATGTTTTTTTGATCTGAAACTACGTGCTCTCTGTAGAAGAATATAAAACATTAGAGAGAGTTTCTGTGGGATCAAGTTTATGTTTCTCAGCTAAGGCGGTGAAAACGCCGGATGGGCAGCTTTCTTTCCAATGGCGATTCTACAGTCTTCCACTCCATGAGTAGTGCCATCCAGAGTACGACCAATTCTTTTCAACAAAAATTCGGGTTGTAGTTTAGACAATGATTTTGGAGCATGTCTGCCAAACCAAGGGATTTATGATTCCTTGGTAGTGATATTTTATATCGATATGTTTAGCGTAACTGCTTCCCCCCTTTTTCTTTTTTGAAAAATTTATACAGGATATGTTGTCCTCGAATATTTTATTTTACAAACGCCAAAAATTAGCGTTTAAGCTTCACGGGCTCTCCAGTACTTTTTAACAATGTCCTCATACCGAGAAAGTGCAATACAATTATTTAAATGTTCAAAAATCATAGGCTGATTGGAGTCACACAAAATACAGTCTCGGGAATCCACCACTCCGATTCTGTAGAGGTGGTCTCGCAAACAGTCATGTCCGGTCAGACGTCTAAATACAGCTACCGCTGTCTTTCTTGGAAAACTGGAAATTAAAGTTGTCTCTTTCCCCAGAATCCTCCAACTCTTATCCATAGCACGATGAATTATATCCTGCTTAAGAATTTTCTTAAGAGTCAGGTTAACAAACAGTTTAGTCATATGAAATGAAAGCGGTCGATTAATGCGTTGCATTATGAAAGTTTCTTTCTTAGCCAAAGTATCAGCTTTTTAATTTCCCATAATTCCACAGTAGGCTGGAATCCATTGGAAAGAAATTCTGTGTGCCATTGCCTTAAGCAAAGGCCTACAGTCTAAGCATTCTTTGGGAACTATTTTGATTGTTCAGAAGAGCTTGAAGCGCACTTTTGGAATCTGACAATATGACTGCCTTTACAAAAGAGTGGCTACGAATCGACAGTTGTTGAATAGCCACAGCAATAGCTTTTACTTCACCATCAAAGGCAGAAGTAAGAGGTCCCATTGGTAAGCAGAAACTAAAAAGCTCGCTAAAGGTACCTACTTCAGCACCGCGAGTTCTCTCTAACATAGAGCCGTCAGTGTAGACATTCAACCACTCATTTTGAGAGTAGCGAACCCCAATAGTTTCCATTGCAACAGATCTTAATTGGAAATCGCTCATTTCGTTTTTAACAACTCTTTGAATAAGATCAAGATTTATATTTAAATTCAAAAAGTCCAAGGGACAATGCGGAGGATGTAAAATTAAATAATCTCGGCTCAACTCCAAAGCATCAGATTCTCTCTGAGCAGCCTGTATAAAGCCAATTTGAGTTTTAAGGTTCCTAGAAGTTTCGTTATTATAGTTCCTCTAAAAAGGGTTGTCTGGCAAACGCACCAGCTTCTAGTATAATAGGATTGATTTTCTCTTAATACAATCATGAACAGGTTCCAAACCGGTTAAAAGCTGCATTGCAAGAACAGAAGTAGATCTCACTGCCTCAGTAATTAGGCGTAACGCTTGGTTCTGGAAGACTTCGAGGATCTGGACTACATTCCCCGGAGCCGTGATGAGCATCTCGTTACAATGACCAATAATTGGTTGAATGTATAATTTGTAAGTAGTGGTCAATGTCTTTCTGTCACAGCCCCACATTAAACCAGCCAAACGTTTTAAGACAGAAAGTCTTCTTACAGCTTTATTTTTCAAATGTTCTGCATGTTTCCTCCAATTTAAGCGTGCACCCAGGATGCAACCCAAGTATTTTGTCGAATCGTTATGTTGAACATCTACACCCTTATATTGTCCTCGAATATAATAGCTTCTTGTTAAAAGAAACCTTCTTAATGAGTCTTCCATTAATTGTCTTATCCATTGTAGATCCTGAAGAGTTTAAGCTTGAGCGATGTATTCAGTTTCTTTCGAAGATAAAGCAACGCAATTTTGTTTCTTACTTGTCCATGATATACTGTACTATTCGAAATATGTATCCCGATCTGGATTTTCTGTAAGAGTTGTCTCCTGTCCAATCAGCGTCGCCGTAAGCTTTTACGACTGGTTCGCCATTTGATTTTAGATGTAATTGATTTTAGCTCTTAAGTAAGCTTTAAATATAACGTCCAAGTCCAATATCGATGTTTTTTCTGCTAAGTATTCCGACAGAATTTGCTATGTCGGGTCTTAGTACTGTTGCTAAATGTAAAAGTGCTGCTACTGCTTCTCTGTATTTTTGGTTATCCAGAAAACCGCTGTCTTGTTTGCTTTCGTTCTTCATGAAATTCGTTGTCATGGGTGTATAGCTTAGTTTCTTTTCCGATGCTTCGACGAATTTCTGGATTATACTCTTAATTGTATTAGCTTGATGAAGTTTAAAGCTTCCATCTTTTTCTCTTTCAGTTTTAATTCCCAGATATGTAGATATCTCTCCAAAATCTCGAATGTTAAAATATTCTTTAAGATTTTGTTAAACTACTTGAATTCATACATGCTTGTCGGTCAAGATTAATGTGTCATCAACGTATACGATTTCATAAGGGCTCGTATTTTCGTTGTTTAATGTAAAAGAACATGGATCAGCCCTTTCTTTAATATGTCCTTGTGTTCATAGGATTTCAGCTATTCTGTAATTTCAGTTTCTGGCTGCCTGTTTTTGTCCATTGATACCTTTGTTTAATTTACATGCTTTGCTTGCTTTTTCTGACGAAACATAACATCCTAGTTGCTTAATATATATTTCTTCTTTCAGGTCTCCACATAGAAAAGCTGTTTCTACATCGAAATGGTTTATATGCATGTTTTTTTGATCTGCTATTGTCAAGACAGTCCTTATCCTAATGTATTTTACTGGCGCCAAATGTTTCACCGCAGTCGTACTCAAACTTTTGGCAATATCCTTTAGCTATTAGATAAGCTTTATACCTGATAACATTTGCTGAAGCATCAGATTTTATTTTGAATGTCTATTTATTTCCCAGTACTTTCTATTCTTTTGGGTGATCAATTTGTTCCGATGTTTTATTTCTTTTTAATGATTCTTTTTTTTCTTTCGTGGATTTCAATCACAGTTCCTTTTCTTTAATTCGAAAAGTCTGCAGTTCTTACAAAATTTAGGAATTTTGATTTCGTCGTTCTTTACCATGTATGAGAATCTGTTTGGCGCGTTTCCATTAATCGTTCTTTTGGACCTTCTCGGTAATAGGCGAATTTCATCTTTTTCGATCTCTCTTTCTTTTGTAGCATCTGGACATGATTCCCTTGTTTCATTTTCTTTAAAAGGCTATCGTATTTCTTGATTCTGATCATTTATTTGACGAAGCATTGTTTCCTTTTTGTTTTTATCGAATATTATACTTCTTTTGATGACAACGTTGCTTGTATGTGGCATGTAAATTCTATATTCTTTAGTACGATAACTGGATACAACGAGAATTCCTCTTTCTGCTCTTTCCTCCTGTTTACTTTTTTTCTGCTTTGAAATTAGGAAAAGCTGTGCTGCCGAAAACTCTGATATGGCTTAAGTTCGGCTTTTTATTATTTCAGGGCTTGTATTGCGTTTTTTCGACTGATCTTGATGGCAGTCTTTTGTAGATCGGTGGCTGTCACTACTGCTTCACCCAAAAATTACCTTTTGAGTCCCGAATCAAGTACAAGACATCTTATCATTTCCATTACTTACCGATTTTTTCTTACTGCTCGACCATCCTATTGTGGTGAATATGCTACAGAGATTTGGTGTTCGATTCCCTCTTCTTTTAGATATTCTTCAGTTTCTTCGTTTGTGTGTTTTCCTCCGTTTTCTATTTTTAAGACTTTGGGCTTATTTGCAGATTTGTTCTTTGCCATGATTACAAATTACTTTAACTTGGAGATAGCCTCATATTTTGCAGCTAGCAAGTAGGCCGTTGTGTATCTCGAATAGTCGTTAATGAATGTTAAAAAGTATTTCTTTCCTTCTAGTAATGTCATGTCGATCGGTCCGAATGTATCAAGTCCAGAACTGATTTTTCTTTGCAGTTGTTTGGCTTGGGATACGACGATTCAAATATTTTGCTTTGGATGCAACATTAGTGTTCTTTATCTTCGTCAGTTTCTCGGCGGGTTCTTATTCTGGTTGCCAGGTCATCCTTCTTCAGCCTCTTAATTGCTTCATTATTTTTGTGTCCTAGTCTTCTATGCAAAAGATCCATGCTATCTTCACTTCTTTTTGTAACTACAAATATGGATTTTTTCTTTTGCGATTCGATTGTCTTATATAAATTTCCTTCTGTTTCAGCACTTCCTTTGTTTTATTTTCTTCTTTATTCCGAAAGTATTTTCTTCAATTTCAACTATAAATTCCTTGTTTGTGATTTTTCGTGTGGCTATTAGTTCTCCTTCAAGGTCAGCAACGTATAAATCTTCTATGAGATTTATTTCTATCTCGTGAATTTCGTCGTTTGCACAGTAATAGCCTTCTCTAATAAAGTTTTAAATATCCTTCTCCGAAGCCTTCAGACTTTACTTGAGTACCATTAGCAAATTTTATTTGCTGCGTTTTACTTCTATCTAATTTCGTAAAAAAAGTTTATATTATCGCCCATGTGACATGCGGCTCCTGAATCAACTGACCTATTTGAGTTTTGGAGTTTTCTTCCCCTAGTAACTTGGAATGTGTAATCCTCAGTCTTCTCAAACTTCTTATTTTTATTTTCCCCTCCATGTGTATCCTCGTTTACAACAACTTGCATTTTTGGTTTTTTTCCGTAACATCCTTCATTCATTCGCTTTTCATTCTTGGAAAACGGTCTGCTTTCTTTTTCTAAGTGTCCTAATTTTTTGCAATAAGTGCATCTTTTTTGATTGAATTATTTGAATCTGTTCAAATTCGTTTTGAAATCAGCTGTCTCAACTGCTGCATACTATCTTTTCTTCTCGGACATTCGTCAATCAGTTTTGTTTTAACATATTCTAACATCAGTTCTTCTCTTGAGCATGCTTCTAACGCTGCAATAAGATTTTCTTAGCTTTTTAGTCAGCCGCTTAGTAAAATTACTGCAGTATGATTGTCCCCTTTATTTCTTCATCGATTCCTTTCAGTTCGTCTACGATCTCGAGTATTTTGTTGATGTGTCCTGAGCGTGGTTTTATGCTTTTGATGTATACAGTTTCCTGAGAAGGTAAAGTTTGCTGGAGAGATATTTTGTTTTGTGAATTTTCTCTAATTCGTTCCATATTTCATTAGATATTGTTTTATTCCTTGTATGTACGATTTGGTTGTCTTCTACGAATATCGTTACGGTAACTTGTGCTTGTTCATCTCGTTTTATCCACTCAGCGGTGATTTCTTTTGGTGTATTGTTTACGGTTAAATCCATAGATTTTCCTTTTTCAGAATCATTTCTAGTTTGTATTTCCATAACTGATGGCTGTTATTGTTTAATTTCCCAACTGAGTACTTATTTTCGCAGCTATTAGCCATTCTTGCTTCTGTTTTTTAAATGCGCAGTACACAGCTATATTTTGTTTCGCTTTTCGGAAGATAGGCTTGGCTTTTTCCGCTTATCCAGTGGCAATTTATGACATAGTTTATTTTCTGTTTTTATTTTTATTCTTAATAGCTTATCTGGATATATTTTATGCATTCGGGTGAAGTAAACATGTACTCAGTCTCATAATCAAATATTGGAGGAACGCTAGTTCATTTGTTTGTCATCTAAACGCAGTTAACTAGTGATAAGCAAATGTTAAAGTAGAATCTAAGTTTCTTACCTCATTAAAGGTAATTCAAACTGTGAACACGAGAAACACATTTAGAATGTAGAAAGAAATATATGCATTATTAACTGTAAGAAAGAAAAAATATCGCGCAGTGATACAAACACTATCGACTAATAGGAGTGTGAAAATTATATAAGGTAGAGCTTCTGTAGGATCAAGTTTATGTTTCTCAGTTAAGGGGTGTGAAGGTAACGTCGGATGCGCAGCTTCCTAGTTTCCATTTCCAGTGGCGATTCTACAGATTCTTCTAGACTAGCAGTATTTAAACTGGGTTGTATGGGACATTTTTGAGAATTCCTTAAATTAAAAAAAAAAAAAAATTCGGACTTTGTTATGGTATTTTAGACAACTTTTATTGAATATTTGCCAACCCCCCCTTTTTTTTAATTTTCGACAAACTTTAAATTAATGGGAAAAAATCTTAAAGTAGCACAAATATTTTAAAATGCCCATACTGTGCTGTAAAGATGGATGATAAGATACTTTTAATTTCTTGTTAGTTCTTATTACCAGCTTGCTCTAGACATGCCAGAAAGGACAGACACTACACCTGATTTTCACTAAAATACCTTCTTAGATGAAGCAATACTGTATGTCAGTGGAACTGCGAATATGTAATAAAAAGAGATAGTGCTAAAAGTTAACTTATGTTCATCGAATGTATGATAATGCGATCTCTTCTTTTGCATGGGAAGGGCGGACTGTTACTGTGTTTTCATAGTCGGGATATGTTCTACCATTGGTTTATCTTTCGAAGCTATCGTAAAGCTTCTTTTTATTGTATGAGTCACCGCCACAGCTCAGCTGCATCTCTAGGCATCGCTTATATTTTAAGATGTCAGGGACATGAATCGGTAGAACTATACATTTTATTGTTGCTTTTTCAAATGGCCGAAAACTTTCAACTTAAAGCATTCCTCGGAAATGGACACTATCCAACGGTTATTTTGCTATATCAACGATGTTCAAAGTGAATCACAGGGCGGCCGATTTTATGCCCCCAAGAACAAGGAAGAAGCGTCCCAGTTTTAATGAACCCCTAAGAAAATCGATCAAAGT
>KK120609.1:66377-84076 GCA_000611955.2 Stegodyphus mimosarum | reverse complement strand
CCTGTTTCCCTACCACCCAACCTCTAGAGAGGTCTTTCGGCTCCCTAACTACCCCTGTACTGCACACACACTGTACGCTTACAAACAGCCAAGGCTTCTCCGCAATTCGATCAGAGGTCCAGCGATACAGGCACTATACTGATCAAGGCGATGAGTTATAAAAGTTACTTGGCTTTCTTTAACAATAATGGATTTCCTTTCATTGTGTCAAACACATTACTTATGATATCCAAATTAGACTTCTAGCATTTAAAAGCCTGTGTAACAGATACTGCGGTAGTTTAAACAAACATTTCAAGCAACGTGGAATACAATAGCTTATTGCTGGATGTTTCATGTCCCTGAAATAAATCTCATTCAAACTATTTTAGAGACCGGTAGATTTTCTTACATAGTGGTGTAACAGTAATTTTTAATACTCTGAAGTGTAACTCGGTCATTTTGGATACATTTCATTTGTACGCGCTTATTATTTTAACATCAAATACTGTTGTTAGACGCTGTTACTTTTAGTATGGATATTGATTTCAGATTTAAATGAAAACTCCAACTTAAAAAAATTACAATAAATATTAATCTATAAATTTTGATTTTATAGAAGTAAAAAAAAACATGTTAAATGAATTAAAAAATCTCAGAAGTTCAAAAGAACTTTTTAAAAAATCTGTTGATAGCATGTATTAGGGGAGTGTATATAAATTCATTGAAGTCAAGTTAAACTTAACAACATTTATTTTCCTTCATGCACAGTAGTGCCGCTTAAACGGGCAAAGAAGGGAGTAAGGATTACAATTAACAACTGACTGCCGCTTTGATCGGGCAGAGGAAAAAAGACTCAGTGTGAATCGAGTGTGGAATATTTAAGTTTCTATTGACTATATATATATATATAGTCAATAGAAACTTGAATATTAAATTGGCAATAAATAGATCTTTGAAATAGATCTAGTAAAAATTCCTGATGCAGTTTTAACTTTAGCTAAACGTACCTTACCATCTGTACCAGGGAGCATCTCCAAAATTCTGCCTAAGGCCCAATGGCAAGGAGGTAAATTCTCATCCATAAGAAAAACCATTGCACCTGTTTGCACTTTGGATTTGTGGAATTGCCATTTATTGCGCTGTTGCAAATGGTTGAGCTAATCTGTTTGCCAGCACTTCCATATTACTTGAACAAACTTTGTTGTGCGCTGCCACCTTGATAACCTATTATCAGTAATTTCCATAAGTTCAGGCTCTGGTATAGATGTGATTAAACGGCCAACTAAAAAAATCCCCTGGCGTTAAAACTTCAAATTCATTAATATCATTAGACATAGAGGTTAAAGGGCGTGAATTTAAGATTCCTTCAATCTGAGTAATGATTGTGAGAAATTCTTCTATAGTAACCTTAGTACATCCCATAGTTCTTCTAAGATGGTACTTAAAAGATTTAACTCCCGCTTCCCACAATCCACCAAAATTCGGTGATCTAGAGGGAATTAATTTCCACACTATAGATTCTGAGGTGAAATAGCTGGATAACGCTTCATCTGGTTTTCTGATTAACTTTTGTAAACGCTTTAGCTCTGTATGAGCTCCTTTAAAATTTGTAGCATTATCTGTAATGATGGAGGAGATTTTTCCTCTTGTCGCACAAAACCGCTTAAGAGCTGCAATAAAGGCATCAGACGTCAAGTCTGTTACTATCTCCAGATGGACTGCCTTTGTAGATAAACATATAAATACAGCAACATAAATTTTAGGAAAAATGCCCTTGCGTTGATCTTTGAATTGTACATGAAATGATCCGCAAAAGTCAACTCCACAATTAAGAAAGGGTGAAGTCGGAGTTACGCGCTCAGTGGGAAAATTACCCATGACCTGATTTGCTGCAATTGGCTTGTTTTTAAAACGAATCACACAAGCATGAACTATCTTACGAGACAAGCCCTTGCCGTGAATGGGCCAATATTTAAAACGCACCTGATGAAGTAAACCCTGCGCCCCAATATGTAGGTACTCTTTATGAAAATATTCAAAAATCAATGCAGTAACTCTATGAGGAGGAGGCAAAATTAACTGGTGTTTACAATCAAATAAAAAGTTTGAGTTTTTTAATCCTCCCAACTCTTAAAAGAGAATTCTCATCTAGAAAAGGATCAAGACCTTTTTAACTTACTTTGTGCAGGAATAGGTTTACCTCGCCGAAGAGCTGTAATTTCCGAATTAGAAGTAGTTAATTGGGCATGCCGTATAAGAAACTCTTCAGCATTTTGCATCTCATCTAGAGTTAAATATCCCTGCATCTTATCCTGCGATTTACAATTTAAGGTAAATCTGAAAATAAAACTGATAATTCTGATTAGTTTATGAAAATCATTGGAAAGTTTCAGAAAAGAGTCTATAAAATGTTCATTCATTGTGAAAGTCAGAACTGGATTCGCTGATTGTTTTAGTTCCTTCTCATACTTCTCGTCCAAAGAATAAGGAATGCATTCTGGTAATGGATGTTGTTGATTAAGAAACTCAGGACCTGACCATCACAAAGAGTTAGCCAAAAGTTCACTAGTACCTGCTCCTCGGGATATTATATCCGCTGGATTTTCCTTGGAGGCAACATGATCACATTTGAATTGTTTAGTCAGAGTTTGAATCTCAGCAATTCTATTGCTCACAAAAGTTTTGAGCTTGTACGCAGGCGTGTTTATCCATACTAGAACAATAGTAGAATCACACCACAAATAAACATCATCGATACTTAGCTGCAGCGCTGTTATTACTTTTGACACCAGTCTGCATAGAAGTAATGCTCCACAGTATTCAAGACGTGGAATTGTAACGCGCTTTACAAGAGAAGCTCTGGATTTGCTACAAAGGAGATTGTAATAATTCATCCCATCAGTTGTAATACAACGGATATAAATAGCCGCACCATAAGCCTTTTCCGAAGCATCCGGAAAACCCATGTATCTCTGTTCTAACGGAATATTCAGTTAAAACATATCTGGGAATATTCAGTTGATCGACTGAAGCTGGGAAAGGAATTTTTTCCATTCACGCAACCCTTGGAAGGTAATTCCACGTTCCAGTCCAGTTTCAGCAGCCATAATCTCTGCATGAATATTTTGTCTTCGTTACTATGGGTCCGATGAGACCCAAGGGATCAAAAAGCTTAGCTAATTCAGATAACACCTGACGTTTAGTAAAACTATCTTGATTGTTCACAGCTGTTTTGAAAGTAAAGTAATCATCCTTCGGTTTCCAGAGCATTCCTAGCGTCTTCACTGCACTTTCTTGAGACTCAAATGAATATTCTTTTGCTGAAATATCATGCAGCAGCTCATGATTGGACACCCATTTATGTAGCTCCATACCTCCATGACGAAGCATTTGTACTAATTCGGACTGCAGCTCCTTTGCTTCCTCTAAAGTATTACCTCCTGTCCGTATATCATCCATATAAAAATCCGTAGATGTGACAGCAGCCGCCGTGGGAAAATGGTTCTGTTCGTCAGCTGCCAATGCCTTTAAAGTTCTCATAGCTAAGAATGACTCGCTAGTAGTACGCATGTTACCGTTCGTAACCTATAAACTTGAACTGGTGCCTCGTAGCTTGGCTTCCAAGCAATTCGCTGTAAATTTCTCTGCGATGGATGTATTTGTCGATACATCTGTTTAATATCGGCACTGAAAGCAAAGCGATGTTTCCTAAACCTGCAAACTATAGAAAAAAGATCCTCTTAAATTGTACCTCCGTTCAATAGAATTGAATTTAGCGAATACCCTTTGGATAATTTACACGATGCATCGAAAACAACTCTTAATCAAGTTGTAGCTTTCTCCGGACGATATACTGCGTGATGGGGAATTTACGTAACATAGTTATCCACAGACATAACAGGTTCCATGTGATTTAAGCTTAAATATTCGTTCATAAATTCCTTATACAAATTAACCATAGTCTTAATAGCACCAAGACGCTTCCAAATTGTGTTCAGTCTCTTGATAGCAATTTCCTTACATGACCCCAGCATCGAAGTGGCATCATCCTTCATAGGTAATTTTACTATGTATCTACCTGTTTCGTCAAGCGAGTGTGTTTCATTAAAATGCTCTTCACAAAATACTTCTTCCTCATTCTTTACGACTTCATTACCATCTCCTGGGAAGGATTCTAATTCGAAAAACTTCTTAATTGCATTATCGAGATTTGATTCTTTTATCAAAAAACAGTAGGATTGATTATTAATAGTAGGTAGAAACACCTGTCATTAAATAACCAAATTCTGGTTTTTGCAAATATTATGTTTCCATTGAGCGCTTGAACTCTACCTTCTTTCAAGATGTTAAAGAATAATTCATTTTCTATTAATATATTGATTTTACCAGGTGTATAGAAGTAAGGGTCTGCTAATTTAATGCCATGCGGTATCGCTAGATTAGAAATATCCAGTTTTGTTGAAGGAATTACATCTGTTAGTTTCGGAATAATACATAATTCTATTTTATGAGACAAGGTTTCTGTTTCGTTCGAAATATGGACGAAAGTCTTCGCCTTGACTAAATGAGCTGATCCACTTATTCCCGAAATGTGTGTTCGAATGGGTTTAGTTTTCAAGCCCAAAAATTCTGCGCATTCTTTCGTGATAAGATTCATTTGCGAACCAGTGTCCAGTATAGCTCTTATTCTGCAGCGATGTCCGAATACATTCGTCACATAAATAACCACCGTTCTCAGGAGGACAGAGTTTCTCGCCCCGGAAGTGGCTGCTAGGCTATGTACTTCTTGCTGTACGTCACCCGACGCTTCTTCGGAGGGGTTTGTTTTCCCCTGGTTTGACGGAAGACAGGGAGTGTCCGTTGAACACTGAGGGTCATTGTCCCTATAAAGAAGGGAATGATGTTTGCGGGAGCAGAGGCTGCACGAAAAGTTTGAATTGCGTTCTCTGGACTGAGTTTTTAGACAATTCACACATAATTTGTTGTTTTTGCCGATAATGAGCCTATTTTCAACATTCATTTGTTTGAATACATTACATTTAAAAAGAGTATGGTTTTTTTTACAATGGATACATTTTTTTTTAGTTGGAATTATTTGAATTTACAACAAAACTTTTTGGTTTTACACCAATACTGGGTTTAGGCGGAAATTTGACAGGCATATTTTTATGGATACTTTCTAGCACCCAAGTTCGATTTTCAAGGAAACTTAAAATTTCGTCCAGTAATGGAACGTCTTTGGATTTTAAGGTAAGTTCAAACTGCTTTCGAGTCTCCTCGTCAATTTTCTGAAGGAGAATATTCATTAATATTGCGTCAGACAGCCTATCGAGATCGCACTCTAGCGTTTTTAAGGCGCGTATATTGCGTTTGATATTGTCTAATAACCGGCAAAGTTCTTTAGATGACTCTTGTAGAATTCGCTCTTGGTTCAAGATATTCTGTATATGACAATCAACTATCGCTCGTTTATTTTCATAACGCAATTCTAAGACTTGAAACAGTGACTGGTATGCATCTTCATAATTCTCGATATTTTTTGCTTCTTCTTTAAGGGCAGCCTTTAAATAATAAAGTTTTTGTGTTTCAGTTAGTTTCTTATTTTCAGCGATTAAGGACATAAATTGGCATTTAAAATCATGAAATTCTTCATATTTTCCAGAGAACTGAGGTAGAGGTATTTAAGGCAATTTAACATTAATATTTTCAACAGTATTACAATTTACTGGCAATGTATTAACTTTTGATTTCAATTTTGAAAAGAGGTATTTTAGACTTACCTCCATTTTCTCCAGACTGTCCTCTAGTTCTTCAGTGGTTTCACAGGATTCCTCTATGGAAACCTCTGCTGGTAGACTGAAGTACCGCAGTTTTAATTCATCCAAAGATCGCTGTATTCTTGATAGCAATTGCAATTTCAATTCCAAAAATAATTCACTTTCTTCATTTTCGACGAAGTCACGCAAAGCATGTTCCAATTTTGTGACTTTCATTTTTAGACAACCTCGTTGCCTATTCAGATTTTCCATAGTTACTGGTCTTTCTGAGGGTCGGTTAGGACCAAAATGTTGATAGCATGTATTAGCGGACTGTATATAAATTCATAAAGTCAAGTTAAAAAACTTAACAACATTTATTTTCCTTCATGCACAATAGTGCCGCTTAAACGGACAAAGAAGGGAGTAAGGATTGCCGTTTTGATCGGGCAGAGGCAAAGATACTCGGTGTGAAAATAGTGCACCCCTATCGCTTACTGAATAGTACTGGCAATACGTCTCGTCACTGACAATACGCGGCGCTGCAAACGTTAAGCCAGTACAAATAAACATAAGTATTCTATCCAAGACGGAGCAAAATCCTTTTTATTATTTTTTCAATTTAAATTTTTAAAAGAGATAAAATTGCTCATATATAAAAGTAATAACCTTTTCATGAATTTAATTGTTTTAACAATTTTTTTAACTGAATAGTAAATTCAGTGAGGAACCGATAGAGATGATGCGATTTTTGTCGGTGCGTGGAGATTGATTTGGACTTACGTAATCATAAAAAATCTGATGTGTACACCACATGTCTTCCTTGTACGGAATATTAATTTATACGCATTTTTCCTGCCTTTCATTTAAACTTATTTTCTCAAATTTCATTAGAGATATATTTGCCATTAAATTAATTCAGTCTCACTTCGCGACAAGGCAAAAATATATAGAAACGCAAAATGTCTATATTAAAAATTGAAAGATATAGAAAAACATAAAAGACCAAATACAGTTACAACAATTAAAAAAATTTTCTTTTACAATTAAAATTAAAGTTTCTACGCAAAAACCAGCAATTCGGCCAGCGGGCAAGAAGGCAGATTTTTCGGTGCACAAAACTGAAAGTTTACTTTTGGTCTCACTCGGCAAAAAGACACTGAAGGCGTAGAAACTGACTTAATTTGTTGTGGACGCTATGCTGAGTCAATATATAGGTTAATTTAATAACTTAAATGATAATTCCACAACGGATTAAGCGTAATTTAATTCGCAATATTAAAAGAAGGCGTTATCTTTGTTGTTGCGAAGCTTAATTTCTCTAGATTGGCAACAAATCCACTATTTTGCTAAGTTTCAAATGTAAACAAATATGGCTGCTATGCTAAAAAAAAATTAGGATTAGTCGCACTTAAACATCTATTAAATTGTTGATAATTCTACAACTATAACATGCAAGTTAACTAAAGCCATAAAAACCTTAACCAGAAGACACAATTCAATCATTTTTAAAGCAAAAAATGCACAATTCACGAACATATAAGAATAAAGAAACTGAGCTCACTGAGCTGAGTAACATATATATACTTTTGTTATATCTTACACATATATGTAAACAATAACAAAATATGATAGGTGCTTTAAAAAATAATTGGCGGTATCAAAATTAACATTCTAAATTAGGTGCTCTCCTCCTAAATTCATCTGTTCTCCCAAATTCGAGATTTTTTTATGTTATGTAATGCTGCTTGAAAAGGGCAACCAAAACTAATATTAACCAATCCTAGTTTGTCTCTAGAATCGCTCCTACTCTGGTATAAATACCCTGGCGAGCTAATTACCTCATTCTTATTTTGCTAGCTTCTACCTTGCTAATACCTCCTTGCTTTGCTTCTCCGTCTAAAATGTCTGCGTCTTAATTTTAAGAATCGATGTACATAGCAATTTATCATATTTCGTTATGATTGTATCATAGAAATGCACCGGATTTCGTTACGATTGAATAAATATCTACTGTGATGATTTTATTTGCGCGGAAATAAAGCCTGGAAATTCTTCAAGTTCATGTTTTGTTATCTTCATCTGTACGTCGTCACCCTCAGCCACAACGACTGCAAGCTGATTCCTTTTCTGTGCTTCCGGAATTATTACGTATACATATGTTTACATACTTTAGGTGCGGCCGATTGCAACCAAAGAAGATTCTATTGACTACATCTACATGTTGTACCAGTCCTATATACAAAATTTCAATGTTCTGAGGCTACTCGTTTTTGAGTTATGCGTACGTACGTATAGATGGGAAGAAAACAATCTCTTCTGAATCCATTTTAAATCAGTTTTATGAATCGTTTGGGGGAAAAGTCCTTTATTCCGTTCTTACGTACAGATGTCACGCAAAAACATCGTTAAATTGCATTCGATAGAGGTCAAAATGGATATTTTTGTTGAAATATGATACCGAAAGTTTTCGCGATTAAAAGACTTTTATTTTACTTCATACAAGAAAGTAAAAAAGCCATAAAAATTCTACCCAGCTACTATTTTTATCCTAAGAATCGAATATGTATATAATAAATGTTGTCATTCTTTTTTATGTAATTTACCTTATCTTTTCAATGTTTATTAATATTATTAAATGTAACGGAAAAAAAATATTCTCAAATGTATGTTAAAATTTTTCTTTTCCGAATCAATGCGTTATAAAGCAATAATTTGAGTCGAAAATATAGAGCCTGAAGAAAAATAAATTCCAAATTCTTAGTACTAGTTATAAAAGAGAACGGAAATATCACACACATGGACTTAAGAAAATGTTTTTATCTTTTGTTATTTATTCTATTATTATTTTATTATTATTATTATTTATTTTGTTATTTATTCTATTATTATTCTGTTATCTATTATTATTTTGTTATTTATTATATTTGTTATTTATCTTATTTATTCAATATTGGACTAGATATTGAAAGAATATGTAACTTAGACTAGTAATTTAAACGAAAGTAGCGCATTTATTATATTTCCATTTTATATTTCGTAAATTAAGCGAAAATAGTGTATTTCTTATAATTTGATTAATTAAGAACTTTGATTAATTAATTAAGAATTTGATTGATTAATTAACTTCTAGAATACTCTCAATATAGCAAGGTTATATATATATGAACATCTTCTGTGTAAGCTTTTCCTAGTTCTTTTAAAAACAAACAAAACAAAAATTTGCAGCAAGATCGTCTCACATAATGAGGCTGCTTCATACTGCAGTGCTAAAATTTCGCAAAGCAGTTGGCACTTACCGTTTTGTCAAATAGATGGCGCTATGAGTACGACGCTTATGAAACGTATCAGGCGCATGGCTCTGCCTTTGTATATTTAGCTGATGAAGTGTTTCATACGCACTTGTTCGAGCGTTTTAATAGATACGCAGCGCTTTGAAAGAATAAAAAGAAATGCAGAATTGCTGAATTAAACACTTCTGTATCATGTTGTTTAAAATGGAAAAGCAAAAATAATATATTCGGCACTTCTCAATTTATTGTGTCATTTCATAAATAAAAAAAAAAAAACGAGTCGTGGATTAAATCCAATATATCTGCATTTTAACATGTTGGTAAGATTATAAGTTCTATATTTATTTTGTTCTTCAATTGACAATTTTACATTAAATGGTAGCCCTTTATAGTAGCCTTAGTCGGTACCAGCGTAGGTTTCGCTTTATCAGCCGTCTGTGAATGGTCATGGTGGACACTCGTGTGCGGGTCGCACGTTTGATGGTTGATAGCGATGACTCAGGCGCTGTGACAGCTGATCTGACAATTACTCTATCCTCCCGATCTGCTGCAGCCTTAAGTCGACCGCTACCATCATGACGCTGAAATCTGCCATTGTCCACCCATTCTTGCCAGCATCTTCAAATCGTCACATCGCTTCGACTCATATGACGAGCGATTCTCCGATTTGCCCAACCTGCCTCTTTCAATCCAATGATACGACCTCTTTCAAACTCTTACAGTTGCTCGTAATGAGCTCGAATCGTGCACCGAGGCATTTTTTCAGACGTTCGAAGGTATCCTAAATCGCAGTGCAACAGAAATTTTTAACAACAGTTCCTTATATACATCTGCTGGATGCGCAGTTCCGATGCACTGGAGATCGCACTATTCATTCACTAGACACCACATTTTAATCATTTGCATATTTGGTCAAAGCATTTATGCATAGGAAATTTCAACGCAACCGGGTGATTCCTTAGGTGCGTCGATTTCTTTTTTTCTTTTCTTTTTTGTTATAGTGTATAATTGCTTTTTGCAGCACATTTTCTAAATCTTGTTCGGAATTCTGTATAAACAACTTAAACTCGGTAAAGGTTCTATCCTCATCTGGCTAAAACAGTAAATATGTTTACTTCGTATTTAGTTCTTAATATTGTGTTAAGTTCTAAAGATGGGTGTTATCTACCAAGATAATATGTAACGTAGCAAAATTTGAATGAATTAGTTTTTGGAGTTATCGTCTTGGAAAAGCTTATATTTAGCTTCATAAGTTAAATTACAGTTCTCAGAAATGCGTAAAAGGTTCTTATAATGCAAATTTATACGTATAATTATAAGAAAATGTTACATTATTTGGATGCAAATTTGTACTGAAAAAGGATTATTCCTCATTAAATGAGTACTAGTAAGGAATATTCAGTGATAAGGTCGAGACGTATGAAAGTTAAAATATTCGAAAATATAACACATATTGATAAAATATATCTTACTGTTTCTTTGTTTGGTTCCTTCTGTAAGTATATGCGTGTTGGTAATGATATGTTGTGTAAAGATACAGTAATATTTAACAAGATTTCTCTGATAAGAAAATGCATTGGCAAATAAATTAATGAAAATCAATACTCATGAATAAAAATTGTCATACACTAGGTTAAAAAATATTATCAATCTGCGTGTTTAAGCGTATTTAACATAGAATATTGTTATTAGCAACTAATTCAAAAATCTTCCTTATCACAGTAAATCGCCTCTAAATTGCTTAAAAATTTTAAGTATATTTCCTAATGACCTTGGAAAACTTTTGAAATAAGCACTAAAAGCCGGAATCTTGAAGGATATTTACAAATGAGTAACTCGTGACAGTTCCTTGTTATTGCAAACCTACCTTAAAATGCGTTTAAACAGAAGTGTTCGGTATATAAATGGTATTCTAGAACGACTAATAATGAAATATTTAATTTTTTAATTCATAAAAAATGCATTACGAAAGATTATGAAATACACTGTATTTAAGTGAAGTCGGAATCAATCAGGTTGAAAGTGAATAAAGTTAAAATAAAAGCATTAATGTTATATGCTAGACATAAAGGTATATCAATAAAACAAAATTTCAAGAAATGAAATGGTAACTAGTGGGTAAAGCAGTTAGTAATTCACCTTCTCATTCAATACTGAAAATGTTGATATTAGGAATTTTATTTGTACATGTGACGTAAGCAACTGCTAATTTCTTTTTAAAGTTGTCTATGAAGACAGAAGTATCTCTAATTAGTGCAGGAAAAATGTAATATGCGAAGAAAAGCACAGTTAGTGCTTTTATAATGTAAAAATAATGGTATGAATGTAAATTAGCAAAAAAATATTGAATTATATGTTAAAAGTAATAGAAAAATTATGTGTATGATTGCATGAAACAGTGAATATTGTTCTAAACTTACGAATAAAAGCTTTTACTTCATTCTAAAAATTTAGAATGTCTTATGTTCGTAATTACAGTTAATTCGGGTGTAAAACTGAATATTGAAAACACTGAAGACCTTAAAAAATAAGCATTCAAATATAGATGGTATTGAAAATTATAAGGAAATATCTGTATATGTAGGAATTTAACAACAGCACACTTATACAAAGTAAAGTAGTAAAACTAAGTAATGGTAAGACTATTACAGAATGAAACATTGTAGAACATGTAAATTAATATACAGCTATAAAATATAGACTAAGTAAGGGCTCTTTAGTGAATTGTGCATGAATAATAATTAACGGCTGTAAAGTTTAATACTTAATTTTAAAATCTCGGTACGTATAAGAAAGTTAGATATATGAAAATTCATGCGAAATAGTAAACTAAAAGCGTTATTATGATAAAAAATTACATGAAATGAGTTAAAATCGTTACAAAATGTTAAAAATCATGTTTAAAATTAAATACTATATTAAATAAAAAGCGGGTATATGAATAGTTACGCTAGTAAAATATAATAAATAAGTTACAATTTAGAATATGGTAAAAGTATGAAAATCAAAATGTACGAAACAAGGTAAAAAATACATCTAAAATCAATTAAATAAAACAATAAAAAAGTAATAATAAAATTACGATTATGAAAACTAAATATGTTGTCTTTGTACGAAATAAGTTAAAATTACGGGGTACATAGGAAACTGAAAAGCTTAAAATATACGATAAATAATTAAAAATTCACATCTAAAATTAATACGAGTCAATGATTAGTGTTGAAAATAAGAGCAGAAATTGCTAAGGGTACAAAGAAATTAACCGTTATATACGTAGTAAAATAGTTGAAATAAAAGGGAAAATATGAGTCTCAATGGTTAAAAATTAATTAATAAAAGTTCTGCCCTTCTGCTTGTCAGCTTTTTCCGGCTAAACTTCGCACCTGCGGTCTCATCTGCAAATCGCGGAACTCTCACATTCATGCTACTCCTAATGTTCCTATATATTTACACGGTACTCAGAAAGGTATAAAAAAGATAGACTGTTTTATATCTTCTGCAGCCCCTCTTTCGGTAGATTACTTTCTGTTTGCATAAAAGTCTTAGTGTGCTAGGGGACTCATTTATGAAGTGTGTATTTGTCAAACAACAAAGAAAGGGTAAAATTAAGGGTAAATCCACACTTGAAGCTCTTTGAAGGAGGTGAGATTTAGTCTCCAGAGACACCAACACTATCTTACCCTCGCAATTTACCCTACCATCTTCATTACGAAAAGCAATAAAATGGCATAGCCAATACACTGGTCATAACCGCCATTTTAAATGCCCAACTTTTAAGAAACCATAGCAGTCATCCCAAGTCTAAAGGATTCCTGCACTGTGCGACACTTCAACCGATGTACTATGCTTTCTTTCGCTCCGACGCTTAAGCAGTCTTCGAATCATTCAAACACATTAGCAAATTAAATATCAACGGATGTTTTGCTTCAACCATTAACTTTCGGTACAAATTTTATTTAGGCAGTTAATTTTCCGCGTTTTGGGCAAAGTTAATCAATGACACTGTTTAATTTCTTCTTTTTATTCTAATAATTATTTAAAAATTAAACAATAAATATTTAAATTTACAACGAAAAGGCCATTCCTATATCCAAAACCCCCGCGGAAAATATTTGTTGGAAAGTTCTATTAGAAATGAAAATACACTATCCGCCCCTGAAAATACAACACCAAGAAGGAGGAGGCTCGAAAATTATGCAAATTTCAGGGTAGACGCACGTCACAGTGTTATGCGAATGATGCGAAATGCTCTCCGGCGCACGTTGAAGAAGATATAAGGGATAGAACCTGCAGAATGCTCAATTTTCATGCCATTATTTCTGCTAGGGAAATCTGAATTTCGTAGAAAATTTGTTTTGTCTCAGAGGACGCGCGTAATAGCAGAGAATGCCAGGCCGTCGTCAACGGAGGCAGTTCCAGCAGACAGACGATTTTACGAGGGGCATGGTGATCGGATTGAGAAGGGCAGGTTGGTCTATACAGCAAATCTCAGCTGACACACGCCTAGACGAGTCCCCAGGGCACAGGCTGTGGCAACGATGGTTGAAACAAGGAAATGCAGCAAGTTCCAGGAGTGGCGGTGCAGCCAGAGCAACGTTCAGCATGTGCGGATAGACGCGTCAGCCGACAAGCGGTGGCGCGCCCACAAGCCGCTTCTACCTCCATTCTGCGGCATGTGCAAGACAACCTGGATGTTCTTATATTGATCAGAACCATTTTCCGTCGATTGGTAGCTAGTGTTCTGCACTCGTAGCGTCCGTTAAGAGGACTGCCATTTACACCACATCATAGACGCCAACGTCTGCAATGGCGCCGGGCTCGAGCCATGCGGACGACGGAATGGCACAGCGTCGTATTCTCAGATGAGTCACGCTACTGTTTCTCCAATGATAGTCGTCGCGTACGAGTGTGACATCGATTTGGAGACAGATCCAATCCGCAGCAAATGTGGAACGCCGCACCACGCGACATCATGGTTTGGGGCAGAATTACCTACGATTCCATGTTACTCCTAGTTCGTATTCAAGGTACTGTGACGGCGCAAAGATACGTGGATGATGAGCTGCGGTATGTGACACTCCCTTACCTTCAGGAAGTGCCTAATGCACGTTATCAGCAGATAATGTCTGACCACACACTTCTATCACCCAACGTGTTCTGGAAGGTGCATAGATGCTTCCCTGGCAACCGTTCTCTCCTGATCGCTCACCAATCGAACACATTTGGGATGTGACTGGACGCCATTTGCAGAACCTGTCGCTGCCGCGTTCATAAGACGAAATTTGGCAGCTGGTTGACTGGGAATAGAGAGCCATTCCTCAAGACACCATCCGTAGTCTCATTGACGAGCCGTGTATAACTAAATATGGCTTTCCATCAGGATCTACTTCATACAATAATTTTTTCTATCGCAAAATAACATGGTGGCAATAATCTATAATGGCCCCATGACTCCCATGATTTGGAAACGAACTCTGCACACCATTTTCGCAATTTTCAACATCAGAGAAGGAAGCTTTCTGATCATCTGTTTACTTCCCACCTAGCGTCTGCATATATCATCTACTCCTTGTATTGGATTATCTTAAAACGTGCCACTTCAAATATATTCTAATCGGAGGAGTATTCCCTCCCTCCAATAGCCTGCGGGGAGCCTCGTTAGAAAAGTCACGATCCGCTTCTGTCAGACTTTATAGACTTTATAGGTGGACAATTCTCAATACATCTGACTCACCATCAACGTTTGACACAATCCGTGCAAGAGGATGGCCGAACATCACGTTGGCAACCACAAACGCAGCTTGTAACATTTCAGATTGGGCAATCCAAGATTTCCCAACCCTTAGTGATCAGGGTGCGATTACATTTAGCCTCCAATCATCGCGTACCATTATTAAAATAGGACGCTTCAAAACCACTTATGGCGGAATTAAAAAGCTATAAAATACCTCTTACCTTCGATTGGCACCTTCAGCAAGGCATTTTAGGACTGCACAACCACTGTTGATTTGAACAAAGCTTACTATCAACAAGTAGAAACCTGTACAGCAACCTGTCATCAAACATTTAAACTGAAAAAATATAAAGCGCGCTCAAGCGCATCATGGTGTACAGATTCTCTGAAGCAGGAAAGGAGCAAATTAAGGAGATCAAGATGCCAAGCACAAGCGGCAACGGCATCTGACACTCTTCGCGAGCTCTTCGTTAAATACAAAAGATTCCAAGCGAAATACAAAAGGAAAATTGCAGCAGCCAAACACGACTCTTGGCGAACTTATTACACCAAATAAATTGGATAAATATGGCAAGACATTTCACATAGCCACCGATAAAGTTGTCCTTCCTATTAAATAATGCTTCCTATTAAAATTCTCACTTCAGCCACATGTCTAGCTGATATGCTACAATTTGTGTCGCGGATGCTATTTAAAGAAAACCTACTTGACGAGGACACAACAGATCAGTCTAGAATTACATAGATCAAACTTCAGTAATTAATGCTCCTCATAGCCCCTCTCCAGAACCCTCCAAAATTCATACTACCAAGTTTTTCCTTTACTTTTGCAAGTGTCTGAAGAGAAAACATCAAAACTCATGCCCTTTTAGGCTTTCTTTCCATAACCCCTTCCTTATAATTGGGGG
This sequence comes from Stegodyphus mimosarum, assembly GCA_000611955.2. NCBI lineage: Eukaryota > Metazoa > Arthropoda > Arachnida > Araneae > Eresidae > Stegodyphus > Stegodyphus mimosarum. Next base: position 68,403 of record KK120609.1, on the reverse strand, counting down.
AGAGGAAGGATGCAAATGCTCAATGAAAGAGGCTGGATGAAACAATGACACATGTTATTTCATAAAAACTTTTTATGTTGCTAGTATTAGTTATTAACAATAGTTATTTTAATGTTGTATCTAAACAGTGTCTCAATATGAATTTTAAAGGGCAGAGAGTCATTGCGACATCACTTATCACATTAAGCTTTTTCACAAAAAGTAGTACCATATACTCCATAATTATTATAAATATTTAGCATTAAAAATTTTAGTTGAAATCATTTATTATTCTGATTAGTAATTTGAATAATTTTAAATTAGATATAATCTAATTGTTTTAGCTATCTCTGAAATGTAAAGTCCCATTTCACTTTTTAATCTCTTATGTGGTAATGACTTAAAACATTTTACATAAACTGCTCAAAACTAATATAAGTCATACGAATTTATAAAGCATCTTCTTTCTTCCAAGGCGGGAAGGAATCTTAAACAATATGAGCTGTCCATTGAGCATTTTTAGTTCCATTTATTAACAGTGATATGCTTCCAGATGGTATGAAGTACGGTCGTGAGCTCAACGTTTTTTCCAAATATGGACAACTATAAATAAATTGTCAAACCGAAATGAGCCTCTGAGTGAACAGCACATTCACTGTTTCTACTAGAATTATACGGAATATGACCTGTATCAATGAACTTAATCGTAAATTCTTTGCTGTGATGCATCACCCCAGGGAGTCTGCTAGTCAACACAATAGATTGTCATGGCATTGGGTTTGGGTTCAAATTTTTGGTAAGACATAGCTATTTTCTGCACATGAGCTCTTAAAACTCATCAAGCCAAATATTTTCTCAAAGCATTGGCAAAGAGTAGTACAAGATTATTTGATTCCACTTTATGAGGGACTCTTGGTTAAAACTGGGCTGAAGCTTAGGTAAGCAGCCCTCGTAATTTAAATTTGCTGTAACAGTATAAAAGGAATGAAAACTACTAGCTTTTTAACACACTATTCCATTCTTCAAATATGATACAGATACAATTCTTCGCAATATCACTGGTCAGATGTTAACAGTTTCAAGCTCTGCTGGTGGTGAAACAGCTGGTCTGACTGTATCCTCTTTTTTTTCTCCTGAGTCTGATTCAAATTATTTGTCACAACAGTGGTATAATTTGTGAATAAATAGGAATTTATTGTGAAGGCATTTCCCAGATACCCATTACTGCCAGTATATAAATGCAACTAATCATGAATACTGAATAATTTGATTTAAGCAAAGCATATTGTGTAGTATTTGCATACATGAAAAAATGCATTTGTACAATAGGCTTTAAGGGACTAAGGGAAAATGACTCACATTTAACTGACAAGTGTTCATTTTATACATTAAGAAAGCCATAAAAATTTATGCAGCTAGCTCTTTTCACCAATCAGAACAAAATCTGATGTGAACTACCAATGCTTTGTGATTTTAGCCATTCAGCAACAACTAGTATTACCTGCGTGATATTGTAATATGAGATGGACAGTAACTTTTATCACCTTAAACATGCAAATGTAACTCTCACATGGCTTGTTTAATCATATACAGTAAAGCACATGAGTGCTAGTATATGCCTAAGAGTAAGTGTGCCTTTAAGCTGAAATGAAAACTGGCATTAAACATTTAATTAAAAATTGCACACACTGTACTTTATACTTCCTCCCATAACACATTTAGTGCAATTTATAATCTGACATACAATGGATGAAACTATCTCACAGATGCTATGTTCAATTGGCAGCATAATCAACATGTTGTTAAATCAGGCTGCAGAATGGTATAGAAAAGACATTCTCATGTCAAAATCAGCCTAATTACTTTTATGGCGAGTGTCTCTTAGAAACATTTGCAGTGTGGTATTACAATATTTATTTAATTGCTCTATATAATACTTCACTTTGTAATTAAACATTCAAGGACTATTTACGAAAGACAGGAAATGCTTAATCCTGAGAACTTTCTTGAAAAAATGGTTTATATTTAAGTTACATGCACACATGTA
>KK120609.1:22569-66312 GCA_000611955.2 Stegodyphus mimosarum | reverse complement strand
CTTAATTGACTTAATAATAATTTGACATAAGATATCTAAACATCTCGACTTGCTTTAAATAAAGAATTAAAATTTATTAACTTAAAACTTTATAGAGAGACTTTTCTAACTTTGAAAAATGCAAAAAAATTTATAACTTTTAGTTTTTTAAAAAATTGTGCTTATTACATAGGACTTTACATTACAAACTAATACTTCAAAATTTATAATTTATAGTTTTTAAAAAAAATTGTGCTTATTACATAGGACTTTATATTACAAACTAATATTTCAGCTATGATGCAGATGAGGTTTCCCGATTACAAGTATACACTTATAAGGGCAAACCTCATCAATACTAAAAAATTAGCTTTTAGTTTATGCAAATTAAGTCTACAAGAGCAGTCTGTTTTCAACAACTAATGAAATAACTTTGTATTCTTAGCAAAACTAAACAAACTGTAAATTAAGGTAAAAGAACATGCCAAACAAATATTAATTTCGAAGTCGAACAACAAAAATCAGCGTTAAATTTGAAAATTTTCACAGGACTAGTATCGACGGTTTTTACCGAACCATCACCCTCAGCTGCCAAAGTGCAAATGAGTGCTTTGAATGAACGCTTCATTTGCACTTCGGCAGCTGATGCTGATGGTTCAGTAAAAACCATTGAAACTAATTCTGTGAAAATTTTAAAATATAACAGTGATTTTCGCTGTTTGACTTCGAAATTAAACTGCGAATTAGTTTAAGCATAAGACAATTCCTTACACCTCTTTGATTCCCAACTGTGCAGCAGACTCTTTGCATGAATATTTTAATGATTTCTCACATGTATAATACAAATAAGAGCCTGTTTTCAGTTTATTGCATAAAAACACTTCTCATCATAACAGTACAGTCTCGAATAACTTTATAATAATTAAATAATTAAAGAACTAATTGTATTTCAAAAATACTTTTTTAATATTTCCATACTATTTTTATTTCAGACAATTAAACAGTATATAAATCTGTAAAGTTCAACTACAGTTTCAAGTTAAAAGTTTCTAAGCACTACAAGAAATCTTCATAAAGCTGCCTCTTGAAAACCAAAATATCCCCAAAGAAAACACACATCAAGCAGTTCTCTTAAATACAAATCCTGATATTTACTGGGAAAAAACAAAAAAAGACCTATATCAGATTGTTTTTTGAAATGAATAGTCTTTACTTGAAATCAACATCATAGCTAAATTTTATTCATTTTTTTAATATTTCACATCAACATTTTTATCTTACATCTATTTAGATTCTGATTGATAAATAAGGGAATAAATAATGTGTCTCTGCACATGTGTGCATGCTTACGAACATATATTTCTGTGTTTTGTTACAGTATGTTCATATCATAAGAATTCCATTTTATTCTACAATTTGTCATGAATGTTATTTACTTTTTTATACTTAGATAGATGCATAGTTTAAGTACTGTGAACAATAACAACTAAAAGCATTATTTAGAAATTTTATTTTCTAAGAAATTTATCAAAAAGTATTTTACATGAAACATTATTAACTGTGATTCAGTTTCACGTACAATACAATGAAGTAAAGCATATATCTAGTGAGAAAATGAATAAAAGTGTAGTTTCACAAAATACTGTATTATAAGTAAAAGACAAAATAATTTTAATATCCTTTATGATATAAAATAGCACACATGAGAGTAACTTAACGTAAATTAAATTTAAAAAATATCTTTCAAATATTTAATATAATTGCAAAAATAAATAATCTTTATAATTACTGCAAAAAAGTGTCAACTCATATCTCTCAAAAGAAAAAAAAAAACTAATATAGCTAGGCACTACTGTTTACCTGATTTATTCATAAAGCATCAGAATGAATTTTAGATAGGTTAAGAAAATAACAAAAAAAATTTTTAGAATATATGGTAATAAACACAAGAAGCAGAGAAAACTCATGACCAGATTGAATGTAATAAGTTCCCCACGGTAAAATAAAGAAAATTATAATGCATAACAGACTAACAAATTGTGGCTCATCAGTATTACCATAACCTCATTAATAAACATTTTCAAATGGATGAATTTGCAAACAATTATTTTCTACAACAGGCCTGGAACACTTTTTGGCTGAGGTATCATACTTGGCATAAAAAAATTGGGCCATAAATGAAAAAGTACTTTTAAATTTAAACTGTTATCAGAAAAACTAAATTATAACAAAATTAATCGATTTCTTATATCCCGCAATTTAATGGGATGAATGATACTATTTTACGTTTTCCACTACTCTTTTTTTTTTTTTAAATTCTAGATTTCAATTTTGAAGTGGAAGTTCTTAAAATTGTTTCTAAACTATCATCACTGATATTTTCATCATAAAAACGTTTTTTACTGAGATTCATGATAAAAAAAATGCTTGTTCAAATATGTAGGTTGATCCAAAAATAACAAACATATCTCAAACAAAATCCTTGTCTGTCAAATTTGAACGCATTGAGCGTATGGTAAAATTTTCAGATTCCTCATGCCTGTGCACTTTTCTTAAATCAGTATAACACTGTAGATCTATACTCTAAAGTTGTAGCACACTCATTACACAATGAATTGCTATCAAATATGGATAACAAATTATCCACAAACTTGTTTCAGTTTTCAAAAATTGCCAAATTTTGCTCACGAAGAAATGTGTATGCTCTACCATAATTTGCTTTGATTTGAACAAAACTGGAAGTTACAAAATACACAAGTTGACAAATTCAAAATGCATTATAAATTCATTTTTTTCAATTCGTCTTTTTCAAGACACACTAAAAGATGGAAAAATACCCTTTTTTCAGAAAAATTGCTTGTAAACCACATAAAAGTATGCAACAGGCTGCATAACATCTGTAGGCCTTAGTTTGCCCATGCTGTCATTTCACACATTTTGAGGCTTTTAAAAAGTAAAATATATCAAAAGTGATCCAAAAGTTATATATGCTTAAAACATTTGCATTTCAGTGAATTTGCAAAGAACAGTAATGGAGTTCTGATTTGAAATATATAAGGGAATATTTTTAAAAGAATAACTACTGTAGTTTTTATTATTATTATTATTATTATTATTGTTATTATATCTCATATGATGCTGTAGCTTGGAATCCTGATCACAAGTTACTAGATCTGAACCAGATTTGGTTCGATCCTTTCACAGTTAAGATATATGTTAAATCCGGCGATCATGGCCGTTATAAAACAATATTCTTAAAATAGAAGAAAGGCAAGTATTGGATTTTGTGTAAAGAAGGCAGGATGAAGCATCATGCTACATTGCTTCAAACTTGCTAAATCTTTGGTGAAAATGAAGTGACAACCCATCACTTTCAGGATGAATAGTTATTCAGATCTCCAAACCTAAAACCATGTGGTTTTTTTAATATGAAGCTACTTCAAGATGCAGATATGGAGAAATTTAAGTATAAAGGATATTTACAAAGATGAAGATTATCTACCCAAATCGACACCTGTCAACTGAAAGCCGCCGGCTATGAAAAAAATGGAGAAATTAAAGAACAATCACAGGATTTAGAGCACAAGATTAGCAACTGCAGAAATACCTTATGATATAGCCTTTTTAGCCCATACCTTTTTATTCTGATAATGCCTTAAAATCTAGGGAAAATATCTGATATGTACACCACAAGAATCGTGTGGAATATTATTTGAATTTTTACTTGCATTTCGTTTAAACTTGTTTCCTCGAATTTCATTAGAAATAAGATTTCTCATTCAATTAATTCAGTTCTCACTTCACGACAAGGCAAAAATACATAAAATCTCAAAATATCTGCATTAAAAATTATAAAATGCAGAAAAGCATAAAATATCAAATATAGTTAAAAACAGATAAGAAAACAATTTTTACAATTAAATTTCAGTTTCTACACAAAAACAAGCAATTTGACCAGCCAGCAAGAAGGCAGATTTTTTCGCTGCACAAAACTTCCTTCTGCAAGTTTCCTTTTGATCCCACTCGACAAAAAGACACTGAAGGTGCAGAAAGACTTAATTCACTATTCTGCTAAGTTTCAAATGTAAACAAACATGGCTGATATAGTAACAAAAATTAGGCTTAGCCGCACTTCAACTTTTAAATTTTTGATAATTCTACAACTGTTGCATGCAGATTAACTTAATATATAAAACCTTAACCGGGAGATAAAAATAACATAATTCAATCATTTTTAAAGCAAAATATGCTCAGTTTACCAACTTAAAAAATAATAAAAAAAACTGAGCTCACTGAGCCGAGAGTGGGTACACACACATATATACACTCACTTCTAAAAGTTAAGTACGGAGAGGAAAATGCTAATTTCCGGAAGCCAATCTGAAATTAAACAAATATGGCTGCTATGGTAAAAAAAATTAGGCTTAGCCGCACTTAAACAACTTTTAAATTATTGATAGTTCTGCAACTATTACATGCAGATTAACTGAAGGCATCAAAACCTTAACTGGAAGAGAACAACTTAATTCAATCATTTTTAAAGCAAAAAATACATAATTTACCAACATATAAGAATAAAAAACTGAGCTCATCAAGCCGAGTAATAGAGTGGGTATGTATATATATATATACTTTTGGTGTGGCCGACTGCCACCAAAAAGGGAGGTGCACAACCACATGCTATGGCAGTCTTATATACAAAATTTCAATGTTTTCAGTTATGTAAGATACATGCACACATATGTACAAATGTACATACAGACTTTTATTCTGTCCTTAAATACAGATGTCATGCAAAAACATCATTAAATTGCATTCGATAGTGGTCAAAATGGATATTTTTGTTGAAATATGGCACCTGGAATTTTTTGCGATAAAAATTTTGTACTTCCTTACTTCATACAAGGAAGTACAAAAGTGAGAAAGTTTTTTGTTGGAAAGAAGAAATTTACGTTGACTTAACACTAAAATTCTTTTGACACAGTTGAGTTTCAAAGTTTCCTCTACAGTTTTATTAGAGTAATATTAGAATAAATAAGATCTTAAGAAAAATTCAAATTAACTGGGATGTCATCTTAACTGAGGATTAGAAAGCAGCAATCCTTTTTTTGGATTGCAGATGTCTAGCGCACCCTTTGGATAGGACAAATATGAGCTTTCGGCACAACAAAAAGATTCAGAAATTTTTTATGTGCAAATTAGCCATTTAGCTTATGTCGAGATGATAATTAAGTTCTTTAATATATACTGCAGTAAACCTGTGTGGGTTAAACAGTGCTTAAATACACTATCTAATTCTGGCAGATGGTACATGTACAGAAAGAATCCTTGGGATATCAATACAGGGGGGGAAATCAGGGCTTAATATCAGATAATCTGATAGTCAATTTCAAACACTACCCCAAAGCAAATGCGAAATCACAAATTTAAAAAAATTGAATAGGATGGAATAAATAATCCAAATTAAATTTGTATGCAAAGTCAAATATTTCAAAAAATCCTGAAAAGATCCTAAAAATTCATGGCACAATATAAATAGAACATCACTTTCTGAAAACATATAAACTCTCTAATGCAATTTAAAAAACATCACCTTGCAAAAGCGTATACTGTTTGTGGATGTATTTTTCCTTCCAGATGCCTGGAAAGAGATGAGACTGAACTAAATAATGGTGACATGAAGTTTTGTCCAAAGAAATCGAAACTTGGACAGAAAATCTAAATTTAGTTTTACAGACTTAATTTCATGATTTTCAAAGTTGGCTCATGTAGTAATTTTAGAATTTTAAATCTTAGCAAGGTTGTTAAAGGCCTTTTGCAATTACTTAAATTCTGATAGGGAAACTGTAAGGTATGTTAATTAACCAATCATTATAATTTCAGTCTTCACTGTAGCTTTGCTTTTCCATATTCCTCACCAGAATGCAAATTAGCTGTGAATAATTAAATTGAGGTTTTTGGATTTGAGACAGTGTTTCTGGTATCTTATGATTGATATGTGGTTAATTCCTGCTAGCTCTAAGAATAGAAATTGTTATGATTTGCTGTCTCTTGCTGCCAGCACTTTAAATCTGATGTTCCGATTACAGTCATGGAGCCACCTTCAATTTGAGTACTTCATTGTGCAGTCTTTGTCTACTGTTCAGCATTTAAATATGATTGTTCTATTTATTTGGACCATGAGTTATGCTTATTGTAGCACAAAAGTGTTTTTAAGTTCTATTTAAATAAAAGGCTGTTATATAACCTTCTTAAGGCTTTTAATTTACTGAGAAACACTAATAAAATGAAAATGTTGAGAAATGTAGACACACAAATTCAGACATTCGGAAAGAACACCTCTAAGCATAAGAACATTTTTTTCAAAAAAAAAAAAAAAAAAAATGCAGTACAAACAAGTCCAGGATGGCAACTATTTCACACTGAGTAAACACCCCAATTTAACAATAAACTATTTTTACTAGCTGAGAATTCTGTATGGTACTGTTTTCTGAAATTTTTAGCTTCATAAACCCTTCTATATAGAGTTGAAATTTCTTACGATCCACACTCACACAAGTGCTCTGAGAAAAAGGAAAGAAAGTAAGTATATTTTTTTCACTTTTTTTCCTAATTAATAATTACAACTTTACAATTAAACACATGAATTTATACAATAATGCAAAAAAAATCTGAAAACATGTCACAATCCACCAAAAATATCTTGGATCCCACACTTCAAGAACAACTCTTGTATCTGTACATTACATAAATCAGGAGAGAAAAGTAAAAACAACCTCAACTATTAAAAAAGATACTCTTATGATTCATCACAACTGTTAAACACAAAACACAATTGTTAAATACATAACAGTTAATCACAAAAACTAAATAAAATCACTCAACTAATAGCTTGGATAAAAGAAAAAATTTTCTATTTTTTTTAGTCCTGATATGCATACACAATATAAATGCTTCTTAATTTGAAATAGCTGAATAACAGCTTTAAAATGAAAAAAAAAACTGTTGCATAGAGTGTTGAATTCTAAGGAATATTCTCTGCATTATTAAATCACGAAGTAATAATTTGTCAAAACATTACATGCATTATATTTAACTCAAGAAATAAAAGGAAATGTTTAATATACAGGGTCAGAGCATAGTTCAAAAAGTGATGTCAGTTTGAAAAACATATAACAGGAAAAACATATCCAAATAATAAATTTATTCAAAAGAATGAAACTGGATACAACTTCATAAAAAATAACTGTTGTAAAAAATTGCTATTTTTAATTAAAAACTTGAACAGGAAACAAAGATCTATAAATAACACATTCAAAACTAAGACCTAAAACCTATGAAAATAAGCAATCTCTAATAACTGCAAGTTACCTTCCTGTAAAAACTTCATACACGTCTCATGCCTTCAGCAGCACAGTTAAATGACTGTTGAAAGATGGTGTTCAACACACAAATTAATTATTCTCACAGATGCTCAAAGGGTTTAAGGTTAGAGCTTGAGGCCTGTCTTTTCAACTTCATATCTTTAAATGACGAAGCTACAGACCCTGCTACAAATTGTTACCATGTAAAGCAGGCATACTATTTTTTAAAATGTCTACATTCTAAAATCCATAAATTAAAAATATGAAGATTCAGCTACAGAGCACAATGCATCATTATTAAATTTCATTATGGGCACAATACACTACTAGAAATGGTCAGGGGTGATAGATTTCTACCAGTTCTTCCATTTATAATGGCAACTTTGCTTGCAACAAACCAAAGCACATTCTAAAGTACAGAAATCATTCTCACTGAATGACTAACAGTTCTGATCTGCAACCTTATGCCCCTTCAGAAAGACTTAACTATTTTCCTTCACTCGGCATGAAGATAAAGCATCATTCCTAATGCCAACTCCTCATGCTGTCCACTTTCAGCATCACTGCAATGATTCAGTAACACAAATTAGCTGTCATTCATCTCTGACCAGCATATTTAATGATAGTTATGATTCAGTATTTATCACATATCAAACTCTCAACTTACTCATAATTTTTCCAATGAGATGACTGAATATAGAATAACATTTACATACTATGTCCTCAGACAGACTGAGACACTCTGACACACTGAATGGCATTATTAAACTTTTGAAATGAATGAATTATATTTTTTATTAATTTTAATAAATGTACAGTTTCAAATAATAAAACATAATTACAAAAACAACTGCTTTCATGAAAACTCGATTTTTGTTCAATGCTTAGAAGTTTAAATACATGGTAATGTTATAAACATCTTGTCAAAAATAAATAAATTAATAAATACCAAACTATGATTAAAGCTGTACAATTTATATTCTATATATTCACAGATAGCTATTTCATATAATGTAACCATATTTAAAAATCAGCTCCCCAAAAAATGGACCCATACTCACAGAAATCTCTGCCATAATTTAAACTATACTTACGATAAATAGCACTATATAGACATAGTTAATACATTCATATCTTTGCATTTATAAGAACGATCATGCTTAGCCCTGTACAGTGACATTTGCCTACATAATATACAGCACCTATCAAGATTCTTAAATAATGTGACAAACTTAAAATTTAACAATAATTTAATTTTAATTTTATTCAATTTAATTTTAAGCAATTTAATTTTAAGCAATTATTTTTAACTTCAGACACAAAATTTAGATATAATTAATTAATTTTGTATATTCAAAAAGCACTTGACACTTGTGATATAAATTTGTATCACCAAAAAAATGTATCTACAAAAGATAAAAACTTGGTATAAGTAAAATGACTAGCTGGGATATCAAAATGCCTGCTTACAATTAAGATGAAAAATGTATAATAAATCTGAATTAACTTTTCAAAGCAGTTTTAAGACATTAAATTTTCATAACTCTGGAATACAGAACTTCATACGCATAAAAGTATTAAAAAGTCTAATATTCAAGCAAATGTAGTATCAAAATTTTAGTCAGAAGCTTATCTTTCTAGTAAATAAAAATAAATGCAAGCTTAGTTTAAAAGTATTTAAATTCCTACTCTCTTTACTCATTTTGCCTCACTAAATTCCTAGCTGAAATCAAAAAATAATTTTAGCTAAAATGAAGATAGCAGATCAAATTTACATGATTCTTTATTTCAACCAAGTGAACAAAACTATACAAAATTTATTTTTCAAAACTAAATGCTTTTAATACAACTTACTGTGAAAATACTTCCCATAAAATCAAACATACTGGCATAAAATAATGCAACACTCGACAATTATCTGGAAAATATAAGAAAATACAGACAATCATTCGTAATAATTTCAAAGTGCACACAAGCATTTTATTTTCAACCAGATAATATATGCAAAATTACAAAAAATACAGAAACTCATTGCAAAACATTAAAAAAAAACTATTACTATTAAATAAATGAAATATCAATTTTTCAATAATAAATTCTTGAAAAAATACCTTGAAAAACAGCTATAATTACTTCTAACGTTTAGAATGACTGCTGCCGCAAACATGCCACAACTGTTTCTTCAAAGGCATGGTATTACTTTGATAACAATGTACACTAGTGCTTCCTAGATTTTTAGCCTTGGATATCTTACATACTCATAGTTGTAAAGTATAAAAGTCCACCTGCATACACTTGCTGCTCTGAAGAAAAATGAAAGGAAAATAGTGAGAAAGGGAAGACTTAGAAGAAAATAATGTAATAAATGAAACAACATACACACAATACCTACTCATGTACTGTCTCTCTAGCTTTTTCAATGTATGATTTGGAAATTTTTGATTCATGGCCGCAGCATGTAACATAAGGATGGACAGCAAAGTATAAGGCTGAAGTAAAAAGAATAATTTCAATAACTGTAATCAAATTTTTCAAAATATAAAATACAATATCATACGCGCATTTTAATCTGATGGCTTTAACGCCTTTCATCAGAAATGAAACAGCATAATTCCCCCTCTCAGTTTTCAATGGATAAATTAAGTAAAACTAGGATGAAAGAAAATGCAATACGGTAATTATTAACAATCAGTTAATACCCACAAATTAACAATTATAAACAAATATTTATAGTTATATAACAAAACAAAAACTTCAAAATTTTTATGCCCATAGTGTGGGAAATACTGCTATATCCTTTACTTTGAGGTAATATGAAAAGTTAAATAAAAGCAATAGAATGCTTTGAAGAACACTTTTTTTGCATAATACCATAAATTCTATTAAAAACTTATTAGGAGTTAAAGGGGAAGATGAACACCAAAATGAAATATTCCAGAACAGACCAATATAAAAACAGAACACAAATGGGAGAATGCATTCTGAAAAAACTTTCTCAGATGAAATTGTTACAATATAAAAATTAGACGTTATGTAAGGAATCGTAAGTTTATTTTATAATTCACACATCCTACTATAAATAATCATTACACACATTAATACTCCCATTTCTTTGAAATAATTCGTCTATACATCATACCCCAAGCATTTTAGGAGGAATATTACTTAACACTGTTAAAGTTATTGCAATATTGTCTTTCCTCTTATATCAAAATAACAGGATAGTGGTATCAGGGATGGAGCTAAATATTTTGCTGCCCAGTGTAATATCGTCCTGTCCTAAATTCCACTGTCCAGTGATCTTACTAAATTCTAAATATGTTGCTGCTTAGAGCCTTTCCTAAATTCTAAAAATTTTGCCATCCTTAAATTCTGCCACCCAGTGTTGCCACATCAGTTACATTGTCTCCGGTGGCAGCCTTGAATCGTATGGAGGATTTCACAGATATCTGTACTAGAACTCTTTAAAAAATTTTGCCATACTGAACTCCAAAAAGCTCAATAAACAATATAATTTTCAATAAAACTCATAAATGAAAAGTTCTTGCATATGTTAAGTAAATTAAAACATCAGAAAGGGATTTACTTTCAATAATTAAAATCCATATTCTTCCAAACTATACTGCACTAAAATCTTTTTAATATCCCTTGATAACTGCCTGCTGTATTAATACAGACTTTTATGTATTTTTAACAAGATTTTATCCCTTTCAGATTCTTTAGATTACTTCAATCTTATAAAAATTTTCAAAAACTTTTAAGGCTCAATAGATTTAACGACAAATATGTTAACAGCTGATGATTTATTTTTCACAGCAGATTATAAAGATATGTAAGATTTTGTTTTAAAGAGCACTTGAGAATCCAGAGCTGAATTTTGCTTATTATCATTATTATTAGTTCAATATTTAAAACTGTTTCTAACAACAAAATCTTTGTTTAAACGAAGCCTGTTAAGCTGATACAAATAAGCAGTGAAATCAAGAGGACCTCAAATTTTCAGTTCAAAATGTGCATTTTTTAAATAATCTTTTCTACACTTACACAGCATAAATTTTTAATTTCTATCAAAATATTTGACTCAATTTTGCATGTTCACAGTTTTTCTGTCAAAAGAGCTGATAGCTTTACTTTTCTTTCACTCAATGACAGAACTGCTTTGAAACGCTATAATAGCTGTCTAAGTTGTAAGTAAGTAATAGTTTCTCACAAAAATGACTGAATTTCATAATATAGCTACTTGACTGTATAAATAGTAAACTTTCATAGAACAGTTTATTTCTTCCTACCTTCATATTTAAAACAGAACCCTCAAACTGTCAAACCTTTTTAGTCACACGCAGTAAACAATATTTGCATAACATTTATTACCCTATCTTCAGCAATCATTTACTTTATTCTCTGCTCATTTTCAAACCCTTCAGATCATGAAAGTGATTCTTAGATCATTAAAGAAAATAAGACAGCAAAATATAAAACAGAACTAGATTATGTATACAAAGCAGGTTAAAGAGATAAAGACTACAAGAAAGGATAAGACATCACCACAGATAGGTTATAATTACTGCAAACTTAAGAGAATTTATATATTTTATGAGTAGTTACAAATACAATGATTATGCAAATGTTTAATACTATAGCGATCATGACAGATAATCAGATGTTCGAACCACGAAGCATTTCAAATATCAAAATCTACCGCACAAGAGCTCTTTTGCAATAATGGTATGATACTGACAGCCATGTAACAGATTCAAGATAAAATTTAAAGGCCATTTAATGTCACCAAAGACACCAGGAACTTGTATAGAGTACTTCTACCAGTGTTAAACATATATGGCAACATGAAACAGCAACAACAGACTGAGATGCATACACAAGCCACATGCCTCAGAAACATCACATTTTTTCTTAATGATTAGCTTCAAATAATAACTCAACACAGTTATAAAAATTCAAGAAATGTCTAAAAATCTTGTTAATATTGTCAAAACACCTCCAGTGTTTGAAAGTGCCATTTTACCCTGGCTTCCTACTATGCAATTTAGAAATTTTCAAAAGCATAGTTGAATTTGAGTGGCTGAAAATCACTATGGATGTACATGCCAGAATGCAAATATTGTATGTGTAGCCATTCATGATTAACTATCCCAACATATGCTAATTAGACACTTATTAAAAATGCCAGCATTCTGAAGGGTTTCAGAAGGTTCATTTAAATGCTGATACAAAGTATTTATAATTTTTGCAGAATAATTTTTGACGATAACAGAAGACACACTGAAGCAGGACAGTCAATCAAATTTTTTTCCTTAGTCATTGATTATCTGCCAAGTGTGGATGCAATTCCGAATAAGTCAGTTATCTAGACACCTGTGCCCAGTTGACCAAACCACTCCTAAAGATTTCTATATTGCTAAAACAGTGAAGCAGAATCAAAAGAATGACCTCCACAACTGTTACATTCACAGCTGCACAGTCACTTGGTAAGACTGTATTTGACTAACTGCCTAATCTTGGGACAAGACAAAAGTGGCGTCATCAATATCTGAATCGAACTATCTCAGATTGGCACAACTTTCTGTTCATGGATGAGATCCACTTTGCCCTGGAATCAGATAATAAGCATGTAAGGGTCAGAACAGAAAGCAGAACATGGAATAAGGTCCAGAATATCATCGAACATCACACATTCAAAGATGGCAGCATAATAGTGGGTTGGAATTTCAATGGAATATCACACCCAGTTGCACATTTTCAGAGATGGTTTTGTGATCACTGTGCAGTGTCAGAATAGAGTTCTATACCCATCCTTCTTATGGATGATAATCCCATCCCCATCAATCCAACATCATATGAGTATCAGGAGAGTGAAGGCATTTCTCATATGGAGTGGTCACCGTAATCCCCCAACATTAATCCCACTGAAAATCTTCGAGATGTTTCGGGTTTGCCTTCTCTGCATGTTTCCCTCCTCCAGGCAATCTCAGATGGAAGCTGTCCTAATGTAGGAATGGCCATTTCTATCATCGGCAGTGGTTGATCATCTCACTGAAAGCAAAGCCAGTTGCTGTAATATTGGTGTGAAAGTCTAGGATGGACATGTAGCTTATTAACATAAGTTTTGCTATCTTGTCTTTAGCTTTAAACTTCAATATTTTTAATTATCCATACGTGCTGTTATCGTATAATTTATGGAAATAAAATATTGTATTCATGTAATGCTCATTTTCTTTCATGCATAAATACATTTGCTACCTTCATGTGCAATTTAGTGTTAATTTTTAATTTTTGTTGATTTTACAATTGCATGCTTAACTTTTGGAAGTGAGTGTAGCTTATCTCGTTTTAGAAAAAAATACTAATAAAATATACCAGTAGTGAGCAACTACTGTACCTTTAAAAGAGAATTTGTGTTTTGAGGCTACAGGTTGCACAATATGCAAATATTTGAAATGATGTCCTGGAATAACAGATACCATTTATTTAAAGATACTTGCGCTATTAATTTCAAATAATATTTGTATGAAGCTATTGATGAGATGATCAGAAGCATAAAAATATATATTAATTCAGAAATTTAGGCAATAATAACAGATTTTGTTGGCTCAGTTCATGCTGCAGATAAAGACTTCATGGGCCACATGCAGCCAATAGGCCACCAGTTACGCAAACAATATGCTTGTACTCAGATATCTTTGTTCTAACTTCAGGAACAAAATTTTCTTATTTCAAGCATAAAGATGAATATATTATTCATTAAAACAACAATATTTACTTGGCATAGCTACATAAGAAGCCAATCAAAACATCCGTGTAAAAAACTACAGAAAAAAGTATCCCAACACATTTATGTTTTTATGATAGTTATTTACATTCTTGTTCACTATTTTTGACTAGCCAAAACTGACACTAAGAAATGTGAATTAGCACTAAAAAAGGAAAAGCATAATGTCATAATGCATCCATAGCTTTGCCTCTAATTAATGTAATCCAAATTAATACTCAGTAAGGCAGTCTAATTTCTGTAAAGATGGTTATAAGTTAACAGCCATTTCATCAATCTCTCCCGTATTCTTGAAAAAATGATTAACTGATATATTGATTGATATACTGGCATTTAATGAATGTGATATAAGACTTTATTTGAAAATGGACAACAATGGTGCAATTTGAGAAACCGTGAGTTCATATGCTATATTCATGACTTGTTGGTTATCTAATTAAAGAGTAATTTGTTCCTTTAAACTTCCACCAAAATTAACTGAAGCAACTTTGGTAAAATTTCTGCCAACTTTGAAAGTTGAAAGGAAATCCATAAATACCTTTTTCCAAATCAAATCTGAATAAAATTTAAAATATGAAAGAAAATGAGAATAAAATCATCACAAGTGCCAAACAATTACCTTGCAATCAACAAAATTAAAAGTTTCAAAAAAAGGTCAAATCCTCTATGAATATTATATTCTAGAAGAAAGGAAAAGAGGCTATATTTCTAAGGAAAGAAATTTCACAATTTACCGTTAGCTAACTCCAGATGTGCAGATATCCATGGATTTATGTTGCTGTAGCTTGCATAACCTCATAGTAAGTAATCCTCAGCATAATTCTAGAGAAAGAAAAACAGGCATTATTAATTTACAGTAAATATGAATGGCATAAAGCATATATAGTATAAAACAGTATATATGTAAGATAAAATATTTAAATAAAAACTATATTTTTAATTTGCAAAATTAGTACATGTCACATAATTCTTGCAAAACACTAATGGCACATGTACTTACATAATGCTTCAACCAACAAAAATTTCAGATTTGCCAATCGAAACTTAAGATCACAATCAAAATAAAGCTTAACCAAACCAAAAAAATAATAATAATCAGAGCCAAGTTTTCCCCTTGAACACATCACATAACTTTCTCTTGCTTTGCTTCTATCAACTTACTGTTCCTACCTGCATTGAAATTACTAATTATTAGAATATTGAAAGGGCACAAATGTGATCAAGACTAGGCACACTGATTGCACTGCACAAGTCATGTTAAAAACTCCTTCTCAGGAGAAAAAAGTGCAGAAATGGTCACGACTACTAATATCTTTTATGCATCATGATAGCTCTACCATAAATTCTCCTCTGCATTGTCAATTTTAAAATTTGAACAAGAACTGAACCTTCTCCTCACTAGAACTACAACATAGCTTGTTATACAATTGATGCTTTAAACATATAATCATTTTGGATTTCAAATGTGAATACAAAAATCTGTGGTAGTCATTTTGCTACTTCTTTACTATACAAACAGCAGCAAAGAGCTTGAGTCCTTCGATGGCTCTAGGTAAGCTAAAATTAGTCATACATAGCACAAGGGCTGAATGGAAGCCCTTCAGTGGTTCAAAGACAGTGGAATCGATTTCTAAACATGGATTCCACATCTCAAATATCTGATTAACAATAGCCTAAATTTACAACGTATGTAAGAGTACAACAGTAACAACAACAGTAATAGAAAGCGTAGAATCTCTTCAAGTCAAATATAACACTTGTTTTGCTACAGCCACTACAAATAAAAAAACAGTTTCCATTTACAATAATGGTTAACAAACAAGGTCTGTGCACTTGGCAGATTGGAATTTCTATATGCATTCATTTTATATTACAAACAGAATAATTGCAATGGCATGATCACACAGGAAAATTAATTTGATTATTATGGCAAAAGGATACTATAGTTTCTCATGAGCCTACCTTGCTGGAGGACTTTCAAAGGGAAACTGGTTTCATACTTATTTTACACATAAGAATAATTTGGTTTGGTTTACTTGATTATGGCTATCTGCCTAAGGAAAGGGATGCCTTTGTAAAGGACTTTCTAAGGGAAACTGGTTTGTATTCCCATTACACATGGGGAAAAACACTAAGTGTGCATGCAGCCAACTTCTTCACGTGGAACTGAACGCAAGGCAAATTACTAGTATTCAGTGGCTTTACTGCTTGGCTACTGGTAGGCCTTTACACATAAGAAAAACAGTCAAAATATAACTCTTCAAATATGAATAAATCCCCGCATAACTAAAGGTATTTCCTGGCTTTAGCAGCACAGCCAACAATCAACCCAAATGAGGTCTGCTCCCTCATAAATATGCCCAGATTTGTTTGCACAATGAATCTGGATACTGATATAAAGAGAATCAGGTACCCACCATCTCAGGAATATTCATCAAAGAAAACCCTATGGATAAGATTTCATGCTATGGGGTGGTTTTTCTTTAAATGGATGCATATATCTGAGTACTGATACAAATGAGAACCTTAAAAGGATGAATACAGAAACTCGAATTCTCAGGTGAAAGCAGTATACATGATATGTAAAGACTGTTAGCTTGATTTCTCAATCTACTTTTCATTGAGAATACATCATCTTCAATTCATGCATAGCTTATAACTGCTTCAATTAATGGCTGTGACAGCTGAGATTCAATTAATGGCTGCGACAGCTGTGAGCCGAGATTCACATCATAAGAAACACACCAGTTCTTGACTAGCGCAATTTTAAGGAGTGAACAATGAAGTACTGCACCCTACTGCATTCTCATATATTTTCGTATAGTTTCTTTGTGTGTTAATTTTCTGAAGACAATTTTCTAGTACAAAATAGTTCTGTTTATCATGAATTTTCTCATTTTTTGCTACTTTTATGTCATCCGGTGTACTTTTTAGTTCACATCATTGTTCCTATTCTCCACGCAAATTCAGTACTCCCTTTCATCTAAGAGCCTCAATTCTGCTAATTAGCAATTGATTTGTGCTTTCAAAGTATGAAATTGCACTCTAAAAATTATTCAACTCTCCTACACTCCAAGTAGATTTCTTAATTGTTCAGGTTTACATCTGACAACACTGCACGGCTAATGACCTTAATGCACTGCCTTTGAGGAGAACTTTAAAATCACATTTTGAAAGCAGAATTAATATTCTGTTCTAATCTATACTTTCTGATCAAGTGATTCTTACATTTACACCTCCTATTTTCAATTAAGGTGCGCCTTTTCCAACTTTAAAGCCATTTTACATACATTCCTCCTATTCCTTCCTTGAAACACAACAGACGCATTTCCTGATTTTCTACAATTTTACAATCCCAGCTCAAAATGTGCAATAAGTAACTCAAAATATATGACAATTAGTAGCATTTAACTAATAAATATACAAAATTTCATAAAATACTCCCTTTTTTTAAATGATGAGTGAATGAAAAGATAGTAGTTTTGCCCAGTGCATACATTTGCGCATATCAGACATGAATAACTTCGCAAATATTATTAAAACCAATTCCACACACATTCTCCATAATATCTATTTTGAAGTAAAACAAAGAAAAAGAATACATTTTTTTCAAATACTTGGATCCAGAAATTCAATTATACATCAAGGAAAATTGTATATTATTTTATATTAGTAGATATCAGCATATATTCAAAAATGCATGTCACTTAATACTCGTTCCTTATGTATACATTCATAATATTGAGACACTGTACACCTGTAGTGATATGGTATTCCAGCAAAAGTATTTTGTCTTCTGAATATATATTTTAATTACCTACATACTACGCATAGAATATTTCAATACTTTGCAGGTACGTTTGCATTCTTATTATTATCTACTAATAACATATAGAACCTACCTAAATGCTATAAACATTAAAAAGTATTCAAGGTATTTTAATGCACATGAGAAAAATTAATTATGCATTACTAACACAATAAATGAAACACCGTACTTCCCGGAGGATAAATACTGCAAAATTAAAGGTGGAAACTAACTCTCAAGCTAATTATACAGGCTTCAGAATTAACATACAAAGCTTGGATAATTGTTAACTCTTCCCTACCTCAGATGAATAAATATAAGCACACATCATTTTTCAATGATGACACAGTGAAATGACTCATAGGTTTGACTATTCTCCTAAAAAATTATCAAGTGAATGGCCTTAATGAAAAATCTGAAAGGCAAAGCTTGCCTAAAAATGCTCCTGAAAGTATACAAAGAAATTACTTGCTAAAGAAGAAAACCAAATGGGTATTAAAACACTGATTTATTGGCGAACACGTTTTTTAATTTTTAAAACTTCATCATGAGTATTCTGATTGCTAGAATGTTTATTTTTGCTCATTTTCATGTGTTTTTCTTCATAAGTGTTATAATTAATCTTCATAATTTAATTCTTTGTTTTCATGATTATGTAACCTGATATATAGCTTTGTATAACTGTAGTGTCTAAAACAATGGGAATACCATGGTTGAAAATTTTGTAAGGCATCTTTTTATATAGAGTCACCTGATCGATTTAATTAAATTGTTTACCACTGCCATGATACAAGTAACAACATCATCAAATTTTTTAATGGTTCTAAGATTAATTAAATCCTATGAAATGATTTTCTGCAACACCTTGTATAATGTTGGATTCTCCATCATTTTCTTACAACTTAACGATATTTAAAATGCCATAACAAATATTAATGGAGCAAATGAATTCAAATGTTCAAGCTTTTAGTATTATGTTACAAATCTGAAATATCAGAATTAATGTCTTTAATATCGTATGCAATTTTGAAAACATCCCTATAATTTTCCCGATTTTACTTTTAAACGCCCAGACAGAAAAGTGGTTATTGAGTGACTGCCATACCAAAGGGCCTGGGTTTGAATCCCCAAGAAGGCAAGGATGTAATTTGTCCATTCCTTTATAGAAGGCAAGGGTGGCCCACCTTAAGGTGTCTCCATAATAAAAAGACCATGCCTTCTGGCCTTAGTAGTGGCATCACCATCGAGATAGATAAGGCCTGCGCTGACGTCACAGTTAAGGGACCCTCATCAACTTACAACATACAGTTAAGGGACCCTCATCAGTAACTTACACAATGACACTCCTCGAAACTTTCTTCGCATTCCTTGTCCACCCCACATATCAGTAACTTTCTATCTCTTAATGCTGTTAGACATACTTCACATACCTTTGTTGAATCCATAAATTTCGTTAGTTTTATAACATTTCTGCATTATTCATTGGTTTTTCAAGTTAACTGCTTAGTGATAGATTTTCGTTTCTCCATATTTCCGTGTTATCATCATTATGCCTCCCCGTTGTGTTTTTTCTGGATGCAAAGGATATTATGAAAAGTCCTCATAAAGGAATACGACTGAGAAATGAAAATATGAACCCATTAATTAATTTGTTTGACGATAAAAATTTGAAGTTCCAATGTAAATTTTTCAATTGGCTGGATGTTTAGAAAAGTTTGGGGTGCACTACAGGGAATTTTACGAATGAAACTCATCATGCTCTTACTCACACAACTCATACTTTGTTGGAAATGAAGCAGTATTGTATCGAAGAACTGAAAATGAAATATTTTCTCTGTGGTAAAACACAAACTGATTCCTTAGAAGAGAGATTCAGAAAGTATAGATTTTTAGCCGGATCGCAATATCATGTCTCAGTGAGGCAAATACTTTGAATGGGAGTCTAAATTCAGATTACAAAACAATTTTTCATTTAGATCTGCAACTTCTGTCGAATTACTATTGTTGTGTTGAATGCTGTGTCTTCATGCAAAAAGGAAGATGAAGTAATTCATTACCTGGATATTTATGTAATTAATGAGTATATTTCAGACATCTAAAGTGTATTACCAGTCTTAACATACCTTGCAGGATATTGTTTTAGGCCATGTGCAAAAAACAGAAGCAGTTTTCAGTTGATAAAGCACTGATATGCGAAGATGCATATCGCTTATTTTCAAGCATGGATAGAGGATTTTTAAAGTATCCTCACCCAGATATTATAAATATTATTGTGCATTGTTATATAGCAGTTCAAAAACTTCTTTCCGATAAATACGAAAGTGGATTTTTAAAAGTTCAAAATCAAAGAAATTTTGTGGTGACTCTTGCACTTTCTATTATAAATAGGCTAGAATTATTCAATTCAATTGATATACTGCTGAATACCGTGTCGTAAAGCTGCTGAATATCGTGTCATAACAAATTTTGTGGGTGTGCGTAAATATTTTACTGAAGAACTACTGTTGTAAAAATATATATATATATTATAGAAAACCCTGTTTAAAAAGAAAACTGCAAAAACTACAGAAAGCAAATATTTAAAATAAAGTATTTATATTTTAGAAAGTATTTCATTGCATTTAAAAACATCAGTTATTTTATTGCATATTTATTTGTAAACTTTTGTTGGTTTTTATAATTTGTATTTTTTTTTATTCATTATGATTTAAGGGATAAATTTATGTTTACTTTTGTCATCTAAAAGAATCATCCCTTATTACAGTTACTAAGACTAGTAATATAAAAATTGTCAGCAAAATTAATGATTAATTATTTTAATTTGAAACTTTAATTTTATATGAAGTAACTGTCCAAAGGAGTTAAAAGTATAACACTTGTTTCATTACATAATATGTAGAATATCAAACACTGAGTAAATTTGATTCATTACAGAGTGTACTGTTCTTAAATATCAATGCTTTTTGCAAATCATTAAAGATCGTTTTATCATGATGACCGTTTTATCATGGTGAAACTTAAATGCATATATTTAGCTAATTTAGATTCTGTTCAATTTTATACTTTTAGTATCATGTAATCAGTTTGTTTAAAAGGTAAGGTCAGTTAAATTTCTGACTGATATAAAACATTTAAATGTTAGTCTAAATATTAAGTAGCCTCTTTCATTCGTTTCATGCTCGATAATGCTGCTACATTAATATGATATATATAAATAAAAATATGCAATAATTATGGAAGGAAAAATATGTGTTCCCACTGTCAAACATTTTGTTAAAGTAGCAGGTGAAACAAAAAATTTGATGCGGGGTGGGAATCAGCGAAAAAGACAGAAAGATAGTACAGAAAAGTAAAATTTTTTGTTACTTCAATTTTGAAACCAATTTTTCCTTCAAAAAAAATGATTTCCTTTTAGCAGCACCACACCTTTCTCAAATACTTTTATCTAGAAAATAAATAACAAAAGAAAAATGAAAATATTTCATAGTCGTATAAGTTTCGTAAAACATTATATAGCCTCTTGTAATTTTGTTTTAGACTGAATGTATAGTATGAGATGCAAGTTTCATAGAATAGGTTTAAGAAAACGGTGTTTAGGAAGGAAGCTAAACTGCGCGAAGACCGGTCCACTAGCAGTGACGTAGTAACTCAGCGCGCAGGCCTTATCTATCTCGACGGTGACGGTAGTGGCCAATGCCTATAAACTAAAAGAGCCCACCATTGAGGGGGTCGACATAAATTATATTATTGTTCCAGTTCTTCACTCAGTAAACATAACATAGAGCATTAGAAAAGAGTTATTAATCTGATATGCATATTAAATTATAAAAATCACAAATAAACATTTATCAACTTTGTGGTATATTGAGATTACATGACTTAATCACAATCAAATGCAGAACTGGAACACACCAAGTGTGAACTGGGGATAATACTATGGAAAACTGTCATGGAGTTGAATGCATTTATGTGGAAGAGGGTGTTTTTTTGAAAGTAAAGTGTCTTGTAAAATGAATATATGATGATAACATGACAAACTGGGGATGATGATGTGGAAAAACAAAGTAATAAAAATAAGAGCCTATGCAAAGAGCTTTTCAGCTATCGAATATTCACTGTCATTTTCAGGTAGGGAATTTCTTATAAACAGCTCAAGGAAAACGTTTTATACTCATTTTTTGTTTCAGAGGAATGAAATATGGATCAGCTAGTAAATGAACTGACAGAGCAAAATAAAACTCTTATGGATAAACTTACTTCAGTTATTACTTCAAAAACTGATAATTCGAAACTTTATGTTCAGTTCAAAAAATATAACGAACACAGAGAACTACTTGATGCATTTTTAGTAAGATTTGAAAGTTATTTAAGTATATAAAATGTTCAGAGGAAAACATGGAAAATTACTAATTTATAGTTTGTTCTGAAAAATGTATAGTTTTTTAAAAAAACTTGCTGGCCCCTGATAAAGATTATGATGTGTTAAAAACAACACTGTAAAACCATTTAAATCCTAAGCCACTTATAATAACACGCAGGCATGTATTTTAGCCGGGGGGGGGGGGGGGGGACAGTGTTTATATGGCACAGTTATGCTCACTCTCCAGATCATGTGCTTATGATCAGAACATGATAAATATAATATTGCAGTATGTGTTTGTTAGTGGGTTAAGAGATAGGATTACTCTAGATAGAATTTTTGAGTAGGTGAATATTAGTTTACACAATACTTCTGGCAATGGAGAAAGTGTTAAGAGGTGCAAACGAAATAATTGGGAAACCAGTAGAAATTAAGGCGTTTAGTGCCAAGAATAAAGGTAAATCTAAGTCAGTTGCTTCAAAACAAAAGTTTAAAAAACAAAACTTTTCAGCTAAGAGTGCTAGAGGTAAAATGTGTCTGCGATGCACAGGGACTGACCATGATAGAAATTCGTATAAATTTAAAGCATGTACCTGCTGATTTCGTAAGAAAATTTGGCATATTGAAAAAAACATGCTATAATGCTAAAAATACGAAAGCAAAACAAAAACATACTGATGTAAAAAACACAGTTCCTATAAACAGCATAAATTCCAGTGAGATAAAAAAAAAGAAACTACCCCATAATGGTCCAAGAAGAGGGAAAACCGGTAGCTATGGAACTGGACACAGGGGGTGCAATATCGGTAATGAATTTTAAAAATTTCAGGCAATGTGAAAAACAAAATTCAAAAAACAAGTCTAGTATTTAAAGCACAGAATGCAGAATAACTTATACCTTTAGGATTTACTACAGGTAATGTAGAAGATAAAGGTAAAAATAAAAACTTAAATCTTTATATTGTTAAAGGAAACATTGATACAATATTTCGTGGTGAATGACTTCCAGAGATAAATTTAGTCAATAAAGTCAATTTGTTCCTTAAAAAAGTAGTTTAAATAAATTATTAGAACAATATACAATTTTTTGACAGAAAAAAAAATAATGAGGTTCAACTAGAATTAATTAAAACCAAATGTTTCACCAAAATTTTGTAAAGTTAGGCTGGATTGATGAAGAAATTGGTCGCTTAGAAAAGGAGGGTATAATCGAAAAGGTTGAAACATCAGACTGGGCAACTTCAACAGTACCCATAGTTAAGCCAGATGGCTCTATTCAACTGTGTGTATTTGCTGACAGTAAACCCAAATGTAACACCTTTTGCCAACCACTGAGGAAATATTTTCAGGTGTGAACAGGGGAAAAGCATTTTTCAAAAACTTGATTTTAAACATTCTTACTTAGACATGAAAGTACACCTAGAGACTCAAAAATTGTTAACAATAAACATATACAAGGGATTATATATGTGTAAGAGATTCATGTTCAAGCTAAACACAGCGCCAACAATCTGGCAATGTTACAATGAACCAACCATTCCAAGGAATGGAAGGGTGAAAAGTCTTCATGATACACAAGTAACAGGGTCTGATGATGATGCTAATTTACACATTTTAAAAATTTTCTTCCAAAAATGAAAAACTCATGGACTAAAATTAAATTTTGAGAAAAGTAAATTTTTCAGGATCAGATACATCAATAGCATCAATTTTGTGACCGTCACAAAATTGATGCTAATCGTTTACATGAAACCAATGAAAAAATAACAGAAATTGTCAAAGCCCTGAGACCCAGAAATGTCCAAGAAGTTCAAAGTTGTTTGGGATTAGTTTATTTTATGGTAAATTTTGTCCAAATTTAGTGACAACCGCAAACTCCTTGTTGCATTTAACGAAGAAAGACTCAAAATGGGGCTGGACGAGGGATTGTCAGGAGGCTATTTTAAACATAAAAAAAGAATTACGTTCACAAGTTTTGATGCGTTATGATCCAAAATTACCTTTAACATTGGCAAGTGTTGCATCACTAGTGCGGTTAGGTGCAGTACTTTCTCACCAACTCCCTGACGGAACTGAAAGGCCAATCGCATATGCCTCTACAACATTTACTGAAACAGAGAAAAAGTATTCTCAAATTCTGATAAAGAAGTCGATCATCTGGGGTCAACTTGTCAATTATCTACGGAAGAAAGCAAATTTTTCTCTAATTAAATGGCAGGAAATTTACATTACTTACAAAAAACAGTTTACGGTACTACAAAAATAAATCTCTTGTTGCAATTTTCAGCTCAAAGAGAGGCATGCCAGTTTAGGCGACAACAAAGACTCCCGCACTATACTTTGGCCTTACAGTCATTTCTACCATATAACAAATGAGCATGGCAACACTGACTTTCTTTCATGACTACCAAAAAAGTCAGATAAATTCTACATTCAGACTGATGTAAATATTTTTCAATTACAGTAGATTGAAACTCTCCCAGTCACTGCCAGAGATTTGGCTAACGAAACTGAAATTGATGCAGATATGCTTCTGCTACAATACTTGAAAGTGGTGGAAATTGCTGCAGGACTCAGTCCTCTGCTACAAATATTTGAACGTATGGCCAACGATTTTGTATTCCAAAATCACACTGTGAGAGTGTGTTAAAAGAGTTGCACCATAGACACTTAAGGACTGTAAGATGAAAGCAACTGCTAGATCTCACATGTTTTGGAAGAGTATCAAAAATACTTCCCAAAACTGTTTTGAATGTGCAAAACATAAATCGGATCCTCCGAAGGTAAAGGTCCATCACTGGAAGTATACGAGTGCTCCAATGGAATGTATTCACATCACTTATGCAGGACCTATTTTTGAGCATATGTTTTTGATAATCATCAATCTCATTAAAAATGGCTAGAAGCTACCCAATGAAATCAAGCTTGGCTTCCAAAAAAAATGAAAAAAAAATGGTTATGGAACTTTTTTGCACGATTCGGATTACCAATATTTTTAATGAGTGATAATGGGCTACAGTTCATTTCACATGAGTTTAAGATATTCCTACAGAATAGTGGAATCAAACAAAAAAAAAAAACTACTGCACCATTTAAGCCAACTAGTAACAGGCTGGCTAAACAGTATGTGTTTACAGTGAAATAATCCTTAAGAACCATGCAAAATTATCCAGGAACTCTGAGACCAAAAATTCAGTACATTTCTAATGTAATACAGAAAGCCTCTGAACTTAACTACTCTAGAGGGCCCAGAGATGCTACTGCTAAAAAGGGAAATTCAAACAAGTATTCGCTTACTGAGACCAGATCTCAAAAGGAAGGTGCAAGAGAGAATTGGAAAAGGAACCTATGAGTTTTCAGACCAGGTGTTTAGGATTGGTGTTAAAGTCGCACTAAGAAAAGCACTGTCCAAACCAATGATGGGCAGCTATGTTACACTATAAATATACAGTGACATGTCAACCAGGTGCGTGATGGAGGAAACATTAATGATGATGGCTTTATATGTTATTCTTCAGCTCTCATGACTTCCAAAGAAGCTGATAAGAGTCTCAGAACCATACAAAAATAACAGCCACTAGATAGATGAGTGTGTTGTCTTCAGAGCCCAGGGTTTTACCAGAAGCTCTGGACCTGCTGCTTATACAACCAGGTCACCAAAGACCACCAGCTGTGTCACAACCTTTGCATCAGTCCTCCAGAAATTGCTGCCCCCAAACAGACTGAATTTGTGATAGAGAGGATTTGTGAGGAATGTGGTATATCGAGATTATATTACTTGATCATAACCAAATGCAGAACTGGAGTGCCAAGCAAGTGTGAACTAAGGATGAAACTATGGAAAACAGTCATGGAGTTGTATGCGTTTATGTGGTAAAGGAAGTTTTTTATAAAATAAAATTCTTTTAAAATAAATATATAACGACAACACACTAAACTTGATATGTAAATAAGTACAAAAGTAAGCAGTTATTCACTGGATATGCTTTTTATAATACAATCCCACATGTGACAGACAGTGAAAAATTACCGTACAGTTCCTGCATTAACTACTTCACTAAAATGTTTCAAATGAAGTTTTAGAAGTATCATCAATTATTAAATTTAATGAAAAAGGATACATCTAGTACAAAACATGTTTCTGAATTTAACTCAATGAATTTTTTCTGAAATTTATTACATTGCCTCACGTGTTAGCACCACTGCCAAATGCCTGTTCACATAAATCTAAAATACTGATACTCTGAAATTTTAAATGATTTATAATACAGGGGCTGATTGAAATTTTTTGAAATTGCCTGTTTCCCTTTCCCAGTATTGGATGTGACAGCCCAGCACTGGGTTTTGTGAATGGACATGGACAAATATGGACATGTTTAAGCATGCAACTGGACAGCCTACAGTAACTGCTCATAATGAGAGGTAATATTCAGTACATTTTGTCACTATGGCAGCAGAAAATATCGCTGTGACCATATTGCTGAGATATGACTGAAATCTGTATTAAACTTTAGAGGAGTCTTAGGAAAACACTAGAAATGTTATATTGTAGTAACTGCTTAATATGATTATGATTAATGTTTTCATTCAGATATTGTTATCAAATTGGTGAAATCCCGGCCATTTGAAACACAAAACATGGAAATTATTTCATATATTTTGATCAAGTTTGGTTAATGTCATATAATATTGCAGAATGAATTAAGAAAACAAGTAAAATTCCTAAATAAAAGATAAAAATCACCAAATAAGTACAGAAACTATCAAATGGCAAAGATCACCAAGTAAAGAATTCACTATTTTATTGACTTTGTTTTAATTCAAAGCATCATAGGAGTCTATTTTCTAAGTTTTAGAAATATTAATCAAAATTAGCGAATAATGAAATGGAATTCTACACAACTTTGCTTTTTCATGTCAAAATACCGAAAAAATATCTTTCTTACCAAAATATTTGAAGAAACTCAAGTTATAGCATCAATGACAGAAGAAGATATCTGCCAGTCATTTTCTGAAACAAATCCAAGAACATCATGCGATAAACTTTATGAAGAAGAAAATGATGAAATCAGTGAATTTCTTATAAATGCAAAAATGAGAGATGGCAAACGAATATTAGCTATATTTGTACTAAATTCAATTGATATTTTTCTCATTGCTTAATGTTATCAAAATAATCATGGACAAATGTGATCACATTAATTGACACCTACTGTAACATGCAAATAATGATAAAACATTTAGCACTTCAATGATAGGCTCAAAGTACGTTCTAGCAAGTTATAGACTGCAGTTACAGATATCAAAACTGTATGCTCATGAGCAAACAATGCATGTGGAGAAATGAGAAAGAATAGACAGGATGTGCTCAAGAAGACGGTTTTGCTGCAGAGCAATTTCTGGCTGCATGTTGCTGCTGTGGCACTGGCAGGAGTATCTGAAAATTACTGATAAATATCAGTATCTGATTTGTTACTCCTAGAATATCGTTCATATAGTATTTATTTATTGGCATGTTTTTCAACTTTGAAAAAAAGAAAGATGGAAGAAAAAGTTCTCTTCAGATGCGAAAGTTAGCTTACTTAATGTTTTGAATAATTCAGCATCTTAGATTCATCTGATTTTGAATACAACCATCAGTTCTAAAACTTTTCATCTAGCCTATAAAAATTGGAAAGTCAGAAAATGTTCAAGCCCTTCTGCAATATTTCTGTCTTTAAAGATGCTTCTAAAGTTTAACACAACTACTGTTCTGTGATCATAATAGACAATTTACCACAACTCAGATAATTGTAATTAATGCTTTACAGAAAATAAGGAGCCTGTTCAATAGCTAAAACTAGTAATTGAGACAATCAGTGTTTAGCAATCCATGATAAAAGGGTGTCCACCGAAAACATCGCGGATGAAAACACCCGGGCAAAAATATCATGGACGAAAGCGTTGCAGAGAAAACAATGCAAGGCGAAAACGTGGGAGAAAAGAAAGCAAAGAGAAAACATCGCAGTTCTAAAACATCATGGTACAAAATATTATGGTCGAAAAGAAAGCGGTTCAAAAGCTTCGCAGTTTAAAAACATCGTCGTCGAAAATATCATGGTAAAAAAATAAAGTATCTACAAATCATCGTACACATGCGTCTTCAAGCTTTAAAAGTTGTAAATGCTCATTTGCATAATGATTTGGGAGGAGAAGGAAAAAAGGATTCTATATTTCTCATTTTTAAATGAACTAATAAATTTTTGCCAAAAAAATAAGAAGGAAACTTTAAGCATTTAAAAATTGAAAATAAGTAGAAAATTAATGCAACTTACAGAACTTAATAGAACTTCAAATTTTCATAGTTAATTAACAAGAGTCATTAATAAATTAACTTTTTTATAAAGTTTTATTGTTAATTTTTTATGCAGAATTTCATGAAATCTCATGAAAAATGGTGTAAAAATGGTTAGAAAAAGGAAGATAAGTAACTGCATGAGGTTACCTCTATTAACCCTTTCGTGGGCCTTGGGAAGATTACTTCCCACCTACATGATCCTGGGAAATACACCTGTAAGAAGCGCAAAAACCACTATAATATATTGGCTTTGCTATTATAACGTTGGAAACACTAATTCCCACTTCAGTATTGTGCTGCGATCCATATTCAGTCGATTTAAACAGAATTAGCACATTTGTTTTGAAAGTTCGAATGCGTTGTGCGAGATCTGTTCCACTGAGACACCTGCTTTGATTTTACATTTGCAATGCTATACAATTCTACTACAAATAAAAGTAAAACACATTTCATTGCAATAACATTTTCTTATTTTGTATATTTCTTCAGTGACTATCTAATATTGAATAGTAAATAATGGGTGAAAAGTGAAAATGCTATTGCATCATGAATAAAAAGCCACGTGCAATATGTTGGAAAAAATAGAATATTTAGTTCAAACATAGTACGTTTATAAGAGATATAAAGAAAATATTGTTCTTATTGTAACTGTACTTACTTATTTCTTACATTTCTGCTAATTTTGTGCCAGTAATTATCTAATTTGAATAGTAAATAATAGGCCTAACCGTGAAACTCTTACTTTGTTGACTACTGTACATAATCCAGCGATTATTACATCTGTAAATCGGACAAAAAAGGATGGTACTAAAACAGAAGTACCTTGCCCTAAAGCTGTTGCTGTATATAACGATATCATGGAAGGAGTTGATCGCTTCGATCAAAGAAAAAAAAGATCCCAAATAGGAAGAAGATCTGTAAGATGGTGGTATCGCATTTTTCATTTTCTTATTGATCTTGACATTGTAAATAGTTTTATAATGTGGCAAGTAACCAAGAGAAACAGAAGTTTAAACCAGCTAACATTCCATATAGCATTGGCTCGTCAACTCATAGACAGATATTCCCGAAGAAAAAGGAAAGGCCATCCTGCTAGCTTCCAAGCAAAAAGTTGTGCAATTCCGGATGCTGTACGTTTAGCCCGCACGGGAAATCATATGTCAAAGATGGTTTCCAACTATACACAATGTAGGAAATGTAGCACAAAGGCCCAAGAAAAGAGGATGCGCTATATGTGTGCAGAATGTGATATACCCTTGTGCATTGCAACATGTTTCTCATCTTTTCATGGCAAATAATCGTCATTAAATTGAATTTTCTCTATGACCATAAAAGGTCCCGTGGGAAGTATACTTCCCACCCCTAGAATTTAAATATAAACAAAAAATTTGGCAAAATAAAATATATTTCCTTAAATGCTACTGTTTAATTGATAATAAAGCGTAAAAAACCGGGAGAAATTCAAAAGTTAAATAAACGGCCTACAAAAGGGTTAAAATTGCTTAGTTAATTATCAAATTATTTTTCTTCACATTTGTTAATCTGATACTGTTCAAATGAAAATTAAATTTTTTGTTTTGTTTACATTTACTTTTAAAATGCCATTTACATTTTCATGCATAGTGTGCAATAAATTTTTTGGATGTTGATTTGTTAGTTAGGATGAAAGTCATTTACATAATATGTCAGTATGGGATTTGAAAAACGCAAGTGCAATGTTACCGTTATATGATGATTTGCAGGTACTTTATTTTTTATCATGGTATTTTCGACGAGGAAGTTTTTAAACTGCAAAGTTTTTGAACCGCTTTATTTTTTACCATGATATTATGTACCACGATGCTTTCTTTTCTACCACGATGTTTCATACCCCGACGTTTTCACCTTGCGTTGTTTTCTCCGTGACGTTTTCATCCACCTGTAACCTCATGAAAGTGAGTAGGGTATTTACAGTACCAGCTAACAAATTAATAATACAGCTATTTCAATTCATTTTAACTTTCTGATTTGCAAGCAAAGAAATTTTTAACCTACTCCATATTAAATTCTTAATCACTCCATGAATAAAATGTGACATAATCACATTTTATGCCAAAGTTTTTAGGCTGTTAGCAAGCCTCAGAAGCACTTCATGCTATTACCATCTTACTTCACAGTTGATATGTGAATTCCTCAACTGACCATCAGCTTATATACGCTACATACAGTGAATCTCTCTAACGGAAACTATTCCCTAAGATGATCACCTCTACAATTAGAATTTTTCTAAGATAAACAAACATTAGTTAGTACTAAACAACATCTCTCTTGTAAAACTTTGGGTGGTCATCACAGAAAAGTTTCATTGCATTGCCATACATGAAAAGAAAAACTTCACGATAATTATCAAAGACAATGAAAGACATGAATAGAAAATAATACTTTACAGCTCTACTACTAAAAACAAATAAAATCTTATAAGTAGAATTTATTATTCTTTGCAATTCAAATAAGGGAGCTTAGAACATGAAAAAAAGAGCTCTAAAACTGAGCATAACCTCTCTAAGATGACCAACTCCCCAGAAGACCAAAATCATCTAGATCATCGATTCTCTACAGGTGGTACGCTAAGAAATAAAAGTATTTTTAAAAACTATTAAATACAAAAATTAACCCCAACATCCTGTTGAAGTTTTTTCCTCACCCTCATTTTCTTCAAGGTCAATAGCTGCTTATACACTTTAGCAAAAATGAAATGTTTTTATTTTCAAAAATATTCTTTTAGTCACAGACATAATAAAATTTGACATAAATGACGTTTTTAAAATGAATAATAGAAATGGATGTTCCATTTAATAGGAAATAAAAATAAGTTCCTATAAAAAAATAATAGTATCTCAATAATTCTTTTAGAGTTGATCAATTTATTAGCATGTTTGCGCTTTAGGCCCCCACCCTTTCCGGGATCATATTGCTCTATTTTCTGTTAGAATAATTTTTTTACATCAATTTGCTGTATCTAACACCAGGTAATTTTTCTTCTTTTTGCTTTGTGTTCTTTACTTTTCTACGCAATCTGATAGCATCATCATTTGTTTTTGAAGAAGTCATAATATATCATGCATTTAAATATTTGTGAAAAATAAAAAAAACAAACCTATATTTTCAAAATGGAAAAATGGCCAGGACTGACAATTGACTATGCAGAAAAGTGATGATTCATATGTGATAGATCCAGGACAATCTGCTAGCACTAAGAATATTGAAAAGGAAAGAAAACGTATTTATAGAAAATGTAATGAAAGTTATTTCATCATTTGAGTTTGCTTGGAATATCCAATCAAAGTATGAACCGTCGTTTCTTAAAATACATTTTGAATCTAAGCATGCCAATTTAATGGATAAATGTGAAGAATATTTCAAGAGGAAATTATCAGAGCTCAAAAATGGTAAACAAGTAATAAAAGGTTTGCAAATTCACGTGAAAAAGCTTTGGAAACTAGTTACTTAGTAAGCCTAAGAATTGCCAAGACTGAGCAGGCTCATGCCATTGGAGAAAACCTTATATTAAGCAGCTAAAGACATCATTTTGACATTATTCAACAAAAAAACAGCTAATAAACTTAATAATATTACATTATCAAATGATACAGTGAGCCGATCAGTTCATGAAACGGCAAATTCCATAAAATAGATATTTATTCAAAAAATAAAACCTAGTAAGTATTTCACATTGCAACTGGAAGAAGTACTAATATAACGAACTCAATTACTAGTTTACATGTTTCGAAGATAAACGGATTGTCAAAGAGTATTTATTTTGTGAATCTCTTCATGATAGAGCAACTGCAAATGAAATTTTCAAAGTAACTAACAAATTTATGTCTGAGAATGATATTCCTGGGAATAAGTGCATTGTTGTATGCAGTGACCGAACTCAGGCTTTAACAGAAAAACATTCTGGTGTTATTTTTCAAATAAAGAAAGTCGCACATGAAACTAAGTTTACTCACTGCTCCATTTACCATGAAGCTTTAGTAGCCAAAATAATTCCCGAAAACCTAGAAATCATTTTGAAACTATCTGCGAAAATTGTTAATTTTATTAAAAGCTGAAATTACAATTCAAGAATATTTATGATTTTATGCCAGTGAACATGAAGCACTTTAGTTACATTCCGAAATAGGGTGGTTATCTAGAGGCGAAATCATCTTTTTGAACTTTGATCAGAAATTCAAATTTTCCTCTGTGAATCAAAATTTGAATTGGAAAAATGTTTATTTAGTGAATTAGGGTTGGCATGTTTAGCATATTTAGCTTGATAGTTTTGTAAAGTTAAATGAATTAAATTTAGGATTACAAAGGCAAAGCATTAATTTGTTTACTATTAGAGATAAAATAAATACAATGATAAAAAAACTCGAGCTAATAATCAAAGAATTGGATAATATTTTAAGCTCCTTACCACATTTAGAAAGTTATATAACCAAAAGTAATTTGAAAATAAAAGAATTAGCATCTGATATTAAAGATCATTGATGAATAATTTCATCATGTATTTTTTCGAGGATTATGAAAAGAAAATTGGTTAGAAATCCATTTTATTCAAATGTACCTGAAATTTTTTTGCATGAAGAAAAAGAAGAATTGATAGAAATTTCCTGTGATCGAACTCTAGCTAAAGATTTCAAAAATGTCTTAGTAGCGGGAGAATGTCTTCGGTGTTTTTTTTGAAAGGGTTAATGATTTCCCTTTGCATCTTGTCACTTATGTAAAAAGAAATTCTTTCTGGTAAAGCTCGAATATGATACATTTGTTCCTTTATTATGGAATTAGATTTAGAGTTCCCATTAATTTTAAAAAGCTACAATCACCATTAACAAAGAGATTTTTTAAAGAATCTCTAAGAGCTGTGCACTGTCGCTTTGAAAATAAATTATAGTGTAGTATAACACTTCTACATTTACAAAACTGTCAATATTTTTCTGAGCTTAATGCAATGTTTACTGTTCTGAATCATTTTCACATATATCAATTAATAGAACTTTAAGTTGCTTTAATTTTAAACCGTTTTAATATACACAAAATTTCTTTCACTGTTTCTAAACATGCTAATCGATGTAATGAATAAGTTCAAAAGTTACGCATTACTCATGAAGTGGTATATTAAAAGAACACAGCTAATCAGTTATCAAATTTATTGTTTCAATTTATTACCTTAGTATTTAAGCTCTCTTATCTGTTCAGTAAAACTCAATTTGACAAGAGCACTGCATAAAACTTCACTAATATTACCACAGCACTGAATTAATTCCGCCAACCAGCCAGGTCTCATTTACTGTACATCCAAAAATACCTTTACTGACACTTCTAAATAATTATGTGTATCTTAAAATGTGTCCCAACAATTAAGAATATTTTTTAGAAGAAAAGAAATCCAGCTATAGAGCAACAGGGGCATTTTGTAATTAATATCAAATCACCCAGGGTAAAACACATCTATGCATTATCCAAAGAATGACAAAAATAAATTATATAAATTAAATATGTAAACATTTCATTTTTAAGTCTAGTATCTCAAACAGCTGCCCGAACAGCTTGCCCAATAAAGATATATGAGATAACATTAAGGAAGTTAGGCTAGAATGGGTCACCAGATGTATCAAAATATTAATTTAAATATGCTGTTTGTTTGCAGATAATATTACAAAGTGTGTCCATAAGGAATGAGGCAAATTAAAAGACCAGACAATAAAATAAAAAAGTGAAAGAAGAAATGTATGTTTAGAAACAGTGGCATCTCAGCTTTTGTTAAAGCCAATTTAAACTGGCTATTTTGCTGTCTGCATGTCACAATGCTACAGTCATTTTCATTTACCGATATGACACTGTAAAAGAAAATTTGCTTCAAAATGGAACAATATTATAACATTAAATTCTGTTACAAATTCGGTAAATCTCCTACAGAAATATTACGAGATGGTTCAAACAGAACATGGTGATTCATCATCATCAAGAATACAAGTGTATGAGCGGTATTATCTGCTTCAAATATGGGTGCAAAAGCACTGAAGATCAACCACAGATAATGCTCTTCAACATCATAGAATGAGGAAAATGCGGAGAAAATCTGTTACTTCGTAAAAGCTGAAAGACTGCATCTTTCAGACATGCTCAGGATAAGCAAAGACAGCTGTAGGTCAATTTTGGTTGAAAACCTGAAAATGAAGAAAATTTGTGCTAGACTGGTGCCTCGGATTTTGACAGAACAGAAAAAAAAAAAGAAAGCTTGCTGTGACGTTTTCTGACTACTCCAAGGCAGGACGAGAATTTCTTAAAGTGCATCATGAAAGGAGAATGTCTACATTATTACCTAGAAATGAAAATGCAAGTCTACTGTGGAAAGGACCATCTTCTCCCATACAAAAAAAAAGAAAAAAAAAAGCACAGATGTCGAAATGAAACACTACGATGATGCTGGTTGCATTTTTTGATAATAGAGGAATTATTTACCATAAATTTGTTCCAGAAAATCAAATAAGTATTTTGGTGCTTTTCCTATTACGAAAAAGAATAACATGAGTTAGGAAGTATCTTTCTGATTCTGGGCAATGGTTTCTTTCACAGGATAATGCTAGGCCCTATATAGCATTGCCTGCACAACAGTATCTTTCTAAACATTCAACTGCTGTGATAAATCACTCACATTATTCTCCAGGCTTACTGCCAGCTAATTTCTTCCTTTTCCCAAAGTTTAAGATGGCTATGCAAAGACAGATTTGAAAACGTCTCGGATATTAAATCAAATGTCATGTATATTTTAAGAACACTTAATTCCAAAACCTATAAACAGTGTTTCGATGACCTGAAGAAATGCTGGAAAAACTGTATAGACTCCTCTGGTGATTATTTTGAAGGACATAAATTTATCTGAAGATGCCTTCTGCCATGGTATTAAAATACATCTTTACCTGGCCATTCTGATTTTCCATTTTGAAACAAAGACCCTTCTGATCAGGCATCTGTTTGCAAGTCACAACCTATATGCATTCATGGAGTGATTGTGCCTAGCAAATAAATTTC
The DNA here is from genome assembly GCA_000611955.2 of Stegodyphus mimosarum. Classification (NCBI taxonomy): domain Eukaryota; kingdom Metazoa; phylum Arthropoda; class Arachnida; order Araneae; family Eresidae; genus Stegodyphus; species Stegodyphus mimosarum. The sequence goes on along the minus strand of KK120609.1, from coordinate 30,615 downwards.
ATGCAGTCTTTCACAGTAATTAACCAAGACCATTAAAACTGTGCTCTTTCTTCCTGATTCTCTTTAAAACACTATTTTTGTATACATCTGATGGAAGAAAGAGAGACCACCATACTACCAAGAGGTTAGGTGGAACTGTCTCATGTCCCCGTCTAGCTAGCATTAGGTGATACATAAAATAACACTATGCTATTATAGTCATTGTGGCTCAGGACATAATTACATAATTATTACATTATTTCAGATACTCAGTTTACTTTTCAGCAGAACATATACTTACTTCAGTAATTACAAATACACTTTACAAAAATTTACAAATGTATATTGAACAACAGCAAACTACAGTAGTAGCACGCAGAGTTAAAAACTTCTAGAAACAAACTGAAGTGAATAATGAATTCTTACTCTACGCACTGTTCCTATTACCCCCCCCCCCGAAAAAAAAGTAACAGAAATTTTTTTTAAAAAACTGCATCATGAGGCATAGGTCAGCTATAAGTTTTGCAAGCTTGTCGCTAATCTAGGCAGTCCTTGCCACCAGATCACGTTTTAATATTAACTTCCAGATTTTGTGTAATGTTACTGAGAATTTTAAGGTGGTATTTTCTGGTAAGTGGGCAGATAGTAAAATACTGGTCTGGAATGGCCATTTCTCTATAGACACAGAGGGCAAAGTTGCTGATGCTGTGTCTATTAAAATATCTGGGAAAGGGTCAATGTCCTGTAATAAATCTTGTTGATTGAGGAGACCTGATGTTGCATTTATCATCTACTTGTGCAATCTAGCAGTATGTGTGGTCACATTGTTCACATTCATCCCACTCTGCCATTTGATTTGTGCCTTGCATTTCTGCTGTTTCTTCGAGTATGAGCATGGCTACAGTGCTGGTTGGTAATAATGAACACTTCCTGATGTTGTGTCCTTGGCTAATTTGTCAGCAATTTCGTTTACACTCACCTTAGCATGCACTTTCGCCCAGGAGAGCATGCTGTTATGATATAGATGCCATTATAAGTCTCTTTGGATTTGTGTAACTATAGGGGAAGTAAGGAGATGGTTGAGTATAGACAAGTACTGGCATGCTGTCTGCGTGGATAGTGACGTCCTGTAGCTTTTGCTGAGTGACGTACTGAATAGGTCTAGAAATAGCTACTTCTTCTGCCTGAGATACATGGTGTTATTATTGTTTAGTTGCTGCTTCCATAGATGTGAAGTTTCTTCTCCATGCTGATAAACTAGTCTGTTGCCAACTTTGCCTTCAATTCGTGAGCCATCCACAAATATAGTCAGACTTTTGTTGCTGGGGATGTTATGATGATGTAGACATATGTTTACAACATGCCCTTTAAGTGCAGGGTGAACATGTAGCGTCATCACTGGCAAGATTTTGGAAATGCAAAGACAAAATATTGACTGGATCACTGCTTCCTGCTCAACATGAATACGTAATTGTGTTAGACCTGTCAGGACAACAACCAATGCATTTGCTGTTGTGTGAAATGCCCTTGTGATGTTTAGCACAAATGTGCACTGGATGCTGAGAAGTTTATAAGGTATTTTATCCCACATGCCTTCATGGTATAATTGGAAGCATACTTGACATGCATTCGACATATCCGGGGTTTCATTCCCATCAAAGGCACTGCATATTTTTAACATCTCCAGCATAAAAAATCCTAATGGTTCTGGAAACTGCACATTTTTCAAGTCACCTGCATTAAAAAATTTTAATGACTACAGATGTTTTACTTTCCTCCCTTGCATCAGCTGTGCCCAGACTGGAGCAGTATATGCAACCATTCTTTCTACAACAGCTAAGTAGAGAGTCTTTTGAATGTGATAATTCAGTCTCCAATTATTTCCTTGAAACTGTTGGGAGTTTTTACATGTTACTACTTTTACATAATGTGACTCGCATGTTGCTTGAGTTCCTTAATGGGGGGGGGGGGAATCCAAGTCAATCTTTGATCCCATGTAAGGCCCAGGTATTTTCATTATTTCCTGTTTTTAGTCCTGCTGTTGTTGTCTGTCATTCCTGAACTAATATTGCTCTGGACTCCCTTTTTCAGAATTATAAGAGCCTTGGATTTGCCTTCTGAGATGGTCATTTTCAAGGCACTACAGAGATAAAAAGAACTGATGATAGGTGTGAATTCCATGTTTCTTGAGCTTGTTTTTCGATTTCCCTCAGACTGTGAAGGCATAACCATCTGCATAAGCTATTGCTTTCATGTGCTCAGGTCAGATTATAATTAATATGCTACTGAGTTGTACTGATTTATGGGTACAGTTCTACACTCTCTAAGAAACAAATACTAGCATTCTTCAGAAGCTGGATGAAGAAAGTTAATGGAAAAATTCAAAATGTGAACTATGAGATGACAGTGAAAGAAAAAATTTTCAGTACACAGTCAGTAAACAAACAAAGGCACTTAAGTCTTGTCTTACAAGTGATCTTGCTAAAGATGAAAACATGGCTAGGCTTACCCCCTGATTCCAAAGCAGGTGTGACATTCATTCCAGCACTCATTCCATTTCTATTCAATTTCTTATTCAAGTTCTACTGAAGAGGGTGCCTTCATTTCCTTTCATGCTATGGCTTCTACGATTCCTGCAGCTACAGTTTCTTTCCAGTTTTATGTCTGTAAGCAGATACTGCTGGCTTGCAGCTGTGCTCGATGAAGAGGCATCATCTTAGGGCAAGCAACTCGTGTGCAGCATGCCTATAAATTTAAAACTGTGAAAAAGAAATTATTATTTTTAACACAATTATATAATGAAATTAGTATTTACTTTAAATATGCAGCTTTACATTGAATCATCAATTTTATTTAGAATCAGATATTTAAAACAAAATTAATGGTATGCTATCATATCTTCTCTTGACTTAACCCCCTGGATGCTTTTCAAATACCAGCAACATTAACAAAACATGCATCTTATATAAGAAAAAGAAATTTCTTCTTTTTTCCTCCTTTCCTCCCACAACATGACAGAGTCAGCGAATTTTTCCCAATTTGCATGCAGCTGCAAGAAGTAAATGTTTGTTCTTTACCACTGAAATGGCACAATTTATTATTTGAAGCAAAGGCAATTTTCTGCTTTGAAGTTAAAATTATATCGCATGTTTAGTTTAAAATTAGCTTACTCTTACTTCTGGGCATCTTTCAAAGTTGCATACAATAATATATTACGCCTGTGATAATGGGTGAGGCATTCGAGTTAGAAATTTGAAGCATGACTGAAAATGAAACGTATTTTGTAGAGCTTCCAGAATACAATAAAACTCCAAATAAAACAAACTCCATTAAATAACTGAATTGCAATATTAACAGTAAAGCCCTGTTTCTATTAGTGCGTTACCAATGCATAGCATATTGGGAGAAACGCATTACGCAGACAAACAACCATTTACACTATTGCGCTGGATTTACGCTTACGGAAGTTCGGTGGTCAATTGCATTTATTGCCACCAGATGTCTCTGACTTAACTTATGGGATTCGGACTCTTAAAATACTTAAATGCGATGTTATTGGAAATTTTTAGTTCAGCTTATGAACTGTGAAAGTAAAGCAAGTTATCAATTTTTAGATCAGTAAGGTTAAAATGCATATTCTGAACATCTCTAATTGCATAGAAGCTGAAGTCATTTTTAAAAATTTCTTTGCGTTTCTAGAAACCTTAAATACTAACAAAATAATATATAATTAAACCTAAAATATGCTGTTATTGCAAAACAAATAAAAAAGTTAAACACGTTTAAAAATACAGAGCAACTGTAAAGAATGGTTCATATTTACACAAAATTTGCTATGCCTGTATACCAATGACTCGTATGTGAGACTGTATATTTTAAAATGGGTCCGTGACACTTAGCCGACAACCACTTAGCCAACAGGGCATTTAGCCGACACAAAGAGTTAACCATCTGGACATTTAGTTACGAGACACTTAACTGTCAACACATTTAGTCAACAGGACACTAAGCCGACAGTGACGTTTAGCTGACACGTATCCATTAATTATTTAAACTTACTATAATTACAAAATTTCTTGACTTTTCCATAAGTTCACTATTTTTTTCATCTATCAGTAAAATTCATTTTTCGATTCTTTAATATCTCATATGTGCTTTGAATTCTTGTATAATTTAGTATTGTTTAATTCGTATCATGCTGTTTGGTGTGTATTGGCCAAATTGAAAAAGCATCAACATTTCTCATCAGGGAATAGGATTTAATTTTCGAAAAAAAAAAAAAAAAGAATTTGTCGCTTATGTCTCGACGGTCACTTAGATTTTAATATAGGATCTGCAAAAATTGTCCATAAAGCTTCTTCATTTAATCATCTGGGTTCCTTTGAACACTTTCACATCATTAATAATTTTTCTTGTTTACATAATGATATTAATTTTGAAATCTGGCTCTTCCTAATGCTTTCAAATTTATAGGAAATTAAAAGCGTGTTTCCTTAACATTTTATTGACCATGCTTCTCGCTTAAAATACTTACTTAGGTTAATGTTTATAACCTTAAACTGTTGCATAATGTTTAATTTAGATGTAAAATCTTCTTTAAGGTTTTGCTTTATTCAGAACTGAATACATTGCCGCATAACCTACATTTTTCACTCTTCATATATCGAAAACGTTGTTCATATGCAACTCCATTCTTATTTTCTAACCGCGCTTACTAAATGATTTGGATCGTATTGAGGTCGTGTGGAAGCCTTTTGAGTATGATTTACCAGAATTGGATGGTGCATATTTTAGTACACTGTAAAAATATACATAGAATTTCTCTTTTCCTAATTTGTATATAATATTATGAACTCCATTTTGAAAGTCGCGATGTATAATTTTCAATATGTTATATTAACGTTTTTCTTATATAATGTAACTTTTCTCAATACCTGTTAAAAATTCATAAATTTTCGTTTCATTTTTCATAAATTTTATTTTTTTTACTTTTTTATTATTTCTTTTTCACAGTTTTGGTTTAGCTACATAGTAATAAAAAAATTGTTGACGCCCGTCTTCCTGAGTACCTAAGGCCATTTTTGTGGTAACCCCTTCCCTTGATTCCCAAGCACGTGCATATATTGCTTAATGGTTAACCCAGCCTCATGTGCATTTATGTATATTCAGACTAGATGTAACAATTTACCACGCCTAACACATTTTATAAAGTATTTTTTTACAATAACAATAAAAGCTGGCTCCAGTTTAACATTCAAATGAAACAGCCAATCACATACGTTATTTATATCATCTTTTTAACTCCACCAAATAGTGATGTCATTTCTTTCCCAATACTTTCGTTGTTCGATTCTCAATCTATAGTCCTCCGACTACAAATGTTCCTTTTAGATTCTCAAAAAGGATTTTCAAAAGTAAATTTCAAACTAACGTTGTATATCACTGTATAACTGAAAATCTGAGATTCTGGAAACTACACGTGAGTCTCAGACTCTTTAATAAACCGAACTATTGCAGGCTGAAGAGGCACATGACGTATAAAAATTCCGGGCGTGGAAAAATAAGGAAGGGCTTCAGGCTCCGGAGCAAGCATGTGATTTTTATCATCCTTTTCCTTTTCAACAGCACAGTCCATGGGCATGGCGGTGAAGCTCGCTGCGCCGGAGCCCTTACCTAGATTGATAAATATATGATGCCTAATGTGTAAATAACATTCTGAGGGTGTAAATAGAATTTCAGAAAAAAAATAGTAGTTCCAGTGTGGAACTGACAAGTAAAGGAAATTTCATTAGTGGGAGGAGCGAAACCACTTTGAGAAAAGTAGTAATGAAATGTGAAAGAATTGAATCTGAAAGCATTGGGAACAGCAAGACTCATTGTCAGCTTACTGTCTGTGTTGGCAAAATGTCCTGTCGGTTGTGTCCTTGTTGGCTAAATGTCTTTGTCAGCTAACTGTCCATGTCGGCTAAATGTCCTGTCGACTAACTGATGTCGGTTAAGTGTCCCGTCAGCTACGTGGTTGTCAGTTAAGCGTTCGCGACCATTTTAAAATATGCGCAAATTTGGGGAGAAAACAGATAGTATGTAAAATTTTAGCATCAATTTCTTCAGTGTCATAGCTGAAAAATTTATTAGAAATCTCGTTTGTTTTAAAATGCACTATGTGCAGTTATATTTTATGCATAATCCATAAAATATTATTTTTAATTTATAAATTTTTAATTCATAGCTTTTTATAGAAAAATTTATAAAGATAAGCTTTTTTCTCTTTATATATGTATACATACCTAAGGTAAATAAAAGGCAAATATTTAATTAATTAATTCCTGTGCTTCAGCTGAAGCGAACTTAATTTTAAAGCTAGTATTATAATAAGTTCTTTAAAAAATGTTTTATTAAAAATGTTCAGGGGATTAATACTGTGTCATGTTCATTGGTATTGAAAGTTTAAGAGCTGGAAATATCCCAAAGTCTCATCACATGTATGTACATTCACATTACAACTTTCAAAATAAATTCTTGAGGGGAAAGTTTAAATAAATAAGAGCATAAATAGACATTGTATTTAATGCACACAAAAATAGAAATAAATTTTAAATATAGATCACAAATATAGATCAAATTGGAACACAGAGCTAAGAAAGTTGAAAACAGGGAGAAAAAAAAAAGAAATTTGAACTCACGACCCAAAAAGTCACAGGTCGCTCGCTACCTTCAGCTTTGCCACTAAGCTATCTCCACACTGACGTGATTAGCAATTTTGGCTTATATACATTATCAAGTAAATGAATTCTTAAAACTAAATTGTTTGGTCCTATTTTAGTGTGCCATCATCTAAAAAATTCAACAGAGTTTATTTTTCAGTTTCTAAGACATCTCTTAGAAAAAAAACATTATTTTTTAAAGCGGCGTTCTTACTGAAGTTAAACGGACTGCTAAAAGTATATTTTGTGCTTACAAATATACATATATATATATGTGATTACAAATATATGTTAGCCAAAAAGGTATATTTGTAAATAGATAAATACAAATTTAACATACTCTTTAATGCAGTGGAATATTTAAAAGGCTATCAAATTTAATTTATAATCAACGTTTTTAGTTTTTACCTGTTTCAAAAGAAAAAAATAACAAATCTTTTCATGCCATATCTGGTTTATATCTGATCTATAGCAGTTTGATATAATCAGACGTTTATCATCATTAAAGGTAAATGTGTTTGCAGAACTAGGAATTAATTTAGTGCTATACAAAAAATAGGATAATAAAGAAAAAGTGTGTATTTCTGAAAGCATTAACATCCAGAATGGTACAAGAACATATGAAAGGGTGAATACAGAATTGCCTACCTTGAGAAATACACTACAGAGTGAATTGCATTCCTAGTAAATCAGAAGAAAATTTAACACCAACAGATGAAGACTTTATGTGTGAAAAATATAAAATCTTCTTTTGAGGGGGATCACATGACAATACATAGGATACTAAAACTTCTCTGTCTAAAGTGAGGGAAACCAATACCTTACTCGTATTTTCAAGCATTTTTATGTTTTTTTCCCAGAAAGGTCTTATTTCTTCTAGCTATTGTTAAAATATATTTAAATATTAACACTTGCTTAAAAAAGAATCATGCTGTTCTCTAGTTCTCTATAAAGTAACTGCCCACAATTTTGCCAGTTATAGTGCTGAGTGTGTTTACATCCTTTTTACTTCCTTGTACAAAGTAAAGGAAGTATTGTATTCGTGAAAAATTTCAGGTATCATATTTCAATGCAAATATCCATTTTGACTGTTCCCGAATCCATTTAGATGATTTTTTACATGACTTTGTACATACTGACAGAATAAAGAACCCTTTTTTCCAAAACAGATTGTAAAGATTCAAAAGGGGCTTTTTGTGACATTTGAATATATGTAATTAACTCAAAAATGATTAGTCATAGAATGTTGAAATTTTGTATATGGGACTGTTATTACATCAAGATGTGCACCTCCTCTTTAATTGCAATCAGCAGTATCAAACATGTGTGTGTGTGTGTGCGTGTGTGTGTGTGATATATATAT
>KK120609.1:0-21716 GCA_000611955.2 Stegodyphus mimosarum | reverse complement strand
TGTTCACCCCTACATGCGCATTGTTTTTCCTCAGGATGATGGCATCTTCCAGCAGGACAATGCGAGGTGCCATACAGCTGCCAGTGTACGTGCGTGGTTCGAAGAGCACCAGGATGAGTTTACCGTCCTCCCCTGGCCAGCAAACTCACCTGACTTAAACCCAATCGAGCATCTGTGGGACCATCTCGATCGAGTTGTTCGCGCCATGGATCCTCAACCGCGTAATCTAGCGCAGCTGGCCACGGCATTAGAGTCGGCATGGCTCAACATCCCAGAGAACACCTTCAGGGACCTATGTGACTCTCTTCCTGCACGTCTCGCAGCAGTCCGCTCTGCGAAAGGTGGTTATTCTGGCTTTTGACAGATGGTCACATTAATGTGACTGGACTGTGTAGTAGTCATATACTTCCCATCACAGAAGTATTTTAAATGATGAAAATTTTCATGTTTTGGAAATGACAAATTTAAATAAAATTAATTTTTAACAAATAACGAAATCTAACTACACATATAATAACAGTTTATACATCTAGTTAGCCAGTAAATGTCTAACAATATTTAATATCAGTTTACTGTTGCAGAAAAAAGTGCATATAATTTAATAGGCCATACAAGGAAGTTGTGATATCCACATCAGATTTTTTGTTATAGTACTTCTGAAAATACAGTATGCACCAGCTAATATATCAGTAAAGAAGACTAAATGTGTAAATTTACTTTATGGCCAAAGATAGCAAATTTTCTTTCACCTTTTTTTTTTTTTTTTTTTTAAATTAAAAAGCAGAACAGGGCTGTGGAGTCTCTAGGGAAAATGACCATCTCAGATTCCTGGAATTTCAAACTTAAAGACTCCTTCATATATATGTAAACATATACACATGTGTTACAGCTTTTTTTTTAATATAAAAGAAGTAACAGATGCTACAGGAAAAAAAATTGATGGCACAGCAAATTATTTATTTTAATTAGCATTTATCATGAAATGGAGAAACTGGCATTCATAGTTTCTAAGAAACAGTATAGTTTTGGCAAGATCTTTGTTAGAGGACTGTAGATCCGATTTGATAAACTTCAGAGATGAAAACAGTCTTTCCACATTAACTTGAGTAGGAGGAAGAGCTGTTTCTAGGGCTACTTCTTTTAACTTTTCAGGATAGATTTTTATACATTCTAAAAGAGGTGTCTTCCAACAGTAATCATATTTCTCTATTTCTTCAAAGGCTGTGTAGAAATCTTGTTTGTATTTTTTCATTTTGATATTTAAAAGCTCTTGGTTCTTTATTTTCATTCGCTTTGTCTTAACCTTTTCAATATTAACCAAATATTTCTCAAAATCTAATTCATCACTGGAAGAGGATGATAGAGACTCAGTTACAAAGTCTGCAATCTGACTGTACTGATTTGAATGCTCCAGTTGTTCTGAGAATAATTTCATTCTCAATGAAAGTTCATAGATAGCTTTCTTTGCCTTTTTAATTTGTTCGTCATCCAACAAAACTCGAGTGTTTTGGATCTACATATATTAAACCAGCAAGATCTCATTGTCTAGCAAATTAGTTTCACTTTTCTTTATCGAGGAAATGATTCCATCTGCAATAAGCTCTCCATTTCAGAAAGAACAAACATCATTTTCTCACCAATTCTTCGAATTGTAGCTTTTCTTTGGTGATATAAAGTGTAGAAAGAAGAGCTTCCAATTCTGAAATATCATTCCACAGTCTTTCTGTTAGTGTAACATTAGGGTTAGCTATATCTTCTAAAAAAGTTGTTAATTCTAACAACCTCTATATCATCAAATATATACTTCCCCATTGCATTGCTTGATCAATAATTGCTCCTTTTCCTGCAGTAAAATGCTAAGAATGGCATCAATTTTGGGAGTTCTTGCTGCTATTGCTGCTTATCAATGAAATTTGTAACTAAAAGACGCAACTAAATGAATCAGTTTAATCAATAATGATAAACATCACATCCATCCTCCTCTCTTATACTTATTTATTAATATTTCAATAAAATGGAAAATAACTATTTATTATTATATACAGTCCATAAATAAAAATAATAAGTCATTTTATCATAATTTTTTTTTCCAATTCGCTTCAATTTTATATCAAATTCCAACCATCCCACAAAAAATGGAGTCGGAGTCGACATGTTTTTAGCGACTCCAGCTCCGACTCCTTTTACTCAAAAATCTACTAACTCTGATTCCGACTCCACTGTCCTCGTTACGAAAGGCATATTTTTCTTCGTGGATCAAAAATATACATGATGATTAAGGGTTAGCATTCTTGAGATCTTTAAAAAGGAAAAAAAAGTCATTTTTCAGAAAAGGAATGCATAATATAGATATTCAGACACTTTTTTAAATGGCAAAAAATGCAACCAAAATAAGCTTATGATATTTTTATAAATAATTTCACGGTACTCTCTAACTGTCTACCCAACCCTCCTATAAAGTCGGCAATCTTGGTGACTAATTTTTCACAAACCTTACATGTCATAAACAGCAGTCATTTTAAAAAATGAAGGCACACAGAAAATTACATAAAACAGTAATAAATTAATGAAATTAAAAATGCAAGAAACATCCATAATGCAACATTCAAAATTACATAAAACAAACATGCATCATGAAACCCTGAAAATTACATAAAGCAGCAATAGATTAACTAAATTAAAAAATAATGAACAACCACACTAAAATACTTTCTTTTTTCCTGGTCTTTGCTCGCATGCACAGCAATCTGTTTTGACTTATAGAAACATCTGAGAATTCTAGGATTCTCAGCATCACAGAGCAACTTTGTACTGCTCTCCATGTACACATCATTTGAGCTGTCGGAGAATCAAAATTTCAGAACATTACAGAATAATGCACACACATACATTAACAGGTTGCCAGATAAATAGAATTTAGAAAAATCCTGGGCATTTACTTACTACTACTACTTTGTCATAACAGAGCTTTGCCCAATGATTCTTATCACAGCTGGTCAGATAATCAGGAAGTCTCAATTTTACAAATCCTTTTCAAACCTAGCACAATAATATTTTAAAACATGAGCTAAAAAAGCAAATGCTGATTTAAATTTCACTTACTTACATATAATCCTGCCAACCACTGGTGGAAACTTCTACAATAGTCGGCAATCATTATTGCAGAAGTCTAATGGAAGTGGCCATCCATAATTTTCTGCTAAGTCATACTACTCGGCTGGTAGATGGGATAATATGTTAAGTATCAAATTTCAATACTACTAGCATAATAGCAATGGAAATAGTAAAATGCAGTCATAAAAATTCTGAAATTTACTTACTTACAGTTTTTAGAAATACCATCTATGAAACAAGAAGCCTTAAAGAACTGCATTTTTACAGATTCACCTAAGATATTTTAATTGAAAAAAAAAATCTAAATTAATATATTATAGATATGTAACTTCCAATTTCATTAAAAAAGTTTTCAAATTATTAAGAACACCCTAAGAAAAGATGTAAATGAAAAATGTCGGGTTTTAACGAAAGTTTCCTGCCACCGCAAATATCATCAGCACAAACAGTTTGTGTTGCCGTGTTAAATCTTGTCTAAGATTTTTTGCATTTGAAAGACAGAGACATGCTTTAGAACACTGTGTTGTGAAATTTGCAAAAAAAAGTATCATTTTCATTAAGATTATAGGATCATTAGGATTTTTGTTTGAAGCAGAAGAATGATGAAAAATAAGTAATGCCTTCGCCAGGAATCCAACCACGGACCTCTCGGTTACACGTCGAGCGTGCTGACCACTACATCACGAAGGCATGTGAAGAAGGCAGGAGAAATACCTTATATACTCCCCCTTTTAAAGGGTGACTGGGGTTTAGGGGACCCAATCGCCAAATCCCGGTGGTGGAGAATCATCATCCACCACCTTTTTAGTTCGGGCGCCAGTTGTAGGATCATTAGGATTTTTTTGGAAGCAGAAGAATGATGAAAAATAAGCAATGCCTTCGCCGGGAATCGAACCACGGCCCTCTCGGTTATACGTCGAGCGTGCTGACCACTACACCATGAAGGCACACGAAGAAGGTGGGAGAAATACCTTATAAGGTGTCTGAAATGGAACTGCTATCAGATTAGAACCATCGTTTACTTCCAGTTCTATTGCAAAAAGTCAGCTACAGAATGTCTCCAAATCATGTGTACAGCTTTAGGTACTAATGTTGTATCTTATGACACTGTGAAGGTTTGATACTGAAAGTTCAAAAACAAGGACCACCACATTCAAGAAGCGGAGCGCTTTGGCCGGCCTACTGATGTTGATGACGCCCGCCTGCGAGAACTTGTAGAAAAGGATCAGTATGCAACCACTCAAGGGCTTGCTAAGGAGTTAGATGTTACTGCCATGTTCATTAGTTGCGCTATGCATTGCATAAACTTGACATACAAGTTAAATCGCTTGGTGCCGCATCAGCTGATTCAAGCAGATAAGGACAGATGTGTTCAGGCCTGCACTAATCTGCTCGAATATCAACACAAGTACAAAACTCTGGACTGGATCCTCACTTACACTGAAAAGTGGATTTACTTCAACAACACAAGCTAAAAAGGGGGTAGGTCTGCGCCAGTGAGCACCCAGCAGCATCACAAAGTGCAATTTGACTAACAAACAGATCCCGCTTTGTATCTGGTGACATCCACTAAGAGTATCTGGAAAAAGGTAAAACCCTCGATAGTAAGGTGTACAGTGAGATGCTAGTCCATACCTATGCTGCTACCAAAAAAAACTGTCGAACTGAGTTCTGGAGCAAAAAGGTAATGTTCCATTACGATAATACAAGACCACATGTGTCTGCATTCACCGGCTGGACTCTTATGGACTCGAATGGGATATTTTGCCACACCCACCAAATAGCCCCGACATCGCTCCTTCGGATTTACCTTTTTTCACACCTGCAGCTACATCTTGCTAGTGCTATCTTCCATTCTGCACAGGATGTCTAAAATAAGATTGATCTGTTTTTGGACTCATGGCCACCAGATTTCTGGGCGGAAGGCTTTGAAAAACTACCAAAACATTGGCAGAAAGTCATAGATTTGGTGTTGATTACTACCCACACCAAAGGTACTGTTTTTTTCTCCTAACTTTATTAAGAATGTTTTTTGGCAGAAAAGTTTCATTGCAACCAGATAATTAGGCTAAATCTAATTTCATTACCAATAAAATATAAGATTAATTCATCAAACTTGTGACTCGAGACATATGAGAAAAATTTTAAAGGTAAAAACTGTTTATTCATAAATAAATATTAACAGCAAAGTGCAAGTTTTTAGGTACACAATTTTAGCTGCCTAAGTAAGAAAAATGGGTAAAAATATACTTTAGGGTACCCCTTGGTGAAACTTGGCGATTTTTGGCAGTACATGGATACCAAGTTTATGCAATTCTTTGACTTCTAATTTTGGCTTGCATAACAGCAATCTTCGTGCCTAAAATCGCCGCTACACAAAGCCAAAATAACAAGACAAAGAACTGCACAAACTCGGTATCCATGTACACGTCGACCTATTTTCACTTAATCGGAAAATTGCACAACCTCTAGACTTTGTCCATGTACACATCAACCTATTTTCACTTCAAAAAACATCAGAGAATTGCACAAACTACGCTAAATCGCCACTACACAAAGGCAAAATAAGAAGACAAAGAATTACACAAACTCGGTATCCATGTACACATCGGCCTAGTTTCACTTAAAATCAGAGAATTGCACAAAAATGGCATTGTGCACTCCTTTGACTTTATCCATGTACACATCGACCAATTTTCACTTAAAAAAAAAAATCAGAGAATTGCACAAAGTATGCCTTACGCACTCCCTTGAGTTTGTCCATGTACAGATTGATATATTTTCACTTAAAAAGTCAAAGGGGCACACAATTCTACAATACAGGGGAAAAAAATACATAATCTCACTAAACTACATTTTAAACCAAACAATAAAATAATATAAAAAAGGAAAAACATATTATACATTTAAGCACTGCAAAAAGCAAATATGCACTTACCTTATTTAGAAGTGAAGTTACTTTGTCTTCAGTCTGTGGCACACAAAATTCCTTAACAGCATGACTTTTTTCAAACCAGGTACCCTTACTGATCGAATGCTTTACATAGTGACCATCTGCCTACAAACCCATTCAAATCCATCTTAACGATTTTTACATTCATCTAAACACATATCCTTCCTACATGCAGGACACTTATAATGGTTACTAAGTAAACCTTCATTTACACACCAGTCAATTAACACTCTTTTCCCTTTTCATTCCAAATCATACAGAAACTTCAAATTAATCTTGCTATATTCAGCCATTCTACCATCTAAACAATGGCGCAAGCAATATATTTCCCAACCAAAAGACACCACAAAACGCATACAAAACATCCCATCATTCCGAATTTCACAGAATAATGCAAATGATTAGGTCATACTAGGGTTTCCATAACATTCAACTAGTCTGGTTACCATAAATGAAACAAGAACTATGCCATAATACAAGGGGTACCTTAAAATCTATTCTAAAACGAAAAATGGTCTCTAGAAAATAACAAAATGAGGAAGTGCTAGAAAGTGAAAAAAAGAAAGCACTAAAAATAAAAAAGTGCATGGGTAGACACTTCTTAATTATTTTATTTTAAAGGTTACAAAACACTATTGAGTCAGATCTCTGTTATATACACAGTGTTTGCTTGTAGAACTTTTATCTTTATTTATTTCCTACGTTGGTTTCCTTCATAAAAAATTAATGAGTTTGCTGAATTAAGCTATATTTTTCTACACTGTTAACAGTAACCATTCATCATTCTCAACATTTTTATATACAGAAAATGCCCACTCCAAATCTGACAAAGTTTCATCACTTCTAGCTTGCAATATGTCAGAATTTCAAGCTAAACTCTTTTTCTAACCTAAAAAGTGTAAACTTGCCAAATCTGTTTCTTCAACTTAGCTTCTTAGCCAAAATAAAACAATAGATAATCACAGATTAAGGATATGACCTCCTTGGAAAGTCACACAGTAAGTAGAACAAATATAATTCTTTAATATGCTTTCATTTCAAAGAGATCTTCTAGCATAGTTTTCTAAATGTATGAATTTATGTAATTTTTTTTCAGAGAAGTATATTGCAAGATAGGGAAATATGGAATGTTTTCTCCACATTAACTAAACACTGAGGGTTTGATTTACAGAAAATTAATAACACGAGGGCAGCATACCTTCTGTATAAACAATTAAGTAAAGCACTAGAATCCTGATTATATTTTCAAAATTTTATTCTTCTGGTATTTTGCTTGCAGGAAATTTTGCAATATTTGTGAGGCCAGATGTTTTCTTCATCCTTCAGCTCTCTCAAAGTCACAAATATCAGATCTAATGATAAATCATCTGATAGCTCACCTTTTTCTCTATACTAATATCTTCCAAATGTTTTAGCTTCGAGAACCACACATATACATATTAGAGTTGCATTGCGACCCATGGGCATATAAGCATGGTTTATTGTGACCCACGTGATAAAGTTTGTTATTCATGGAATATGAGTTCACGAAAAGTGGCGGGAGAGGAAGAGTCCATGAAGTGGGTCAAAAATACAAGATTTCTAGATGAAAATAATAGGTTAGAGTATATTTAAGGGTGCCCCTTGGATTATCACCAAGTTGTTGTTTCATTCATGGTAACCTGAGTAGTTGAATGTTATGGAAACCCTATTATAATGTAATTTAGTTGCATGATTGCAGTGAATTTGACTGATGGGAAAATATTTGATGGATGTCAGTTAGGATGTACGTCACGTATTGTGTGCTGTGCATTGTAAAATGGCTGCCAGTGGTAAAGTGGGCATTTGGTGGTATACAACAAGAGAGCAGAAGGTGGATATTTGCTTTGTGTAGTGCTAAGATGAATTTCCTTTTTTATGTTACTTCATTATTTGATTAAAAATGTATTTCATTGAGATTACATATTTTTTGTTTGACGTTTTAAGTGAAAATAAATCGATGTGTACATGGACAAAGTCAAGGGAGTGCAATGTGAAGTTTGTGCAAGTCTCTAATTTTTTTTTTTTTTTTTTAATGAAAATAGGTTGATGGATGCCGAGTTTGTACAATTCTTTGAGTTGTTACTGTAGTGGCGATTTTTAAAAATCATCCTTACACAAAGCCAAAATAACAAGTCAAAGAATTTCACAAACTCAGTGTCCATGTATCACCAAAAATCGCCAATTTTCACCAAGGGGCACCCGTAAATATATTTTTCCCAAATAATATAATAATGACATAAAAATATACAAAAATGTATAAATATTAACAAGTTATTGATAATTATAAATTAATAATCAATCCCGGGTGTACATGTACAACTAAGCAATAAGAAAAACAATACTTCAAAATGTTTTACAACCTACCAAAATTGGTTTGATTCACTGATGGACCCCCACACTTTAGTAAACACTGCTCTAAACCAGTAGGCTATTTTTTTTTCATTTTTCAGTCTTTTATTTTAGTTGTTCTTTGGTTTTTTTATGAAGAAAATTATGCCCAAAACAACTTAAGAACATGTAACTGTAAAATATTGATCAGCATGACAGAAAGCAACAGCTCATCTGAAGCAATTTCTTTGATCACTAATGCCATATGACTGGTAATTCTATTTAGAACAGAAACTAAGGAGAGAATACAAGGAAGAAAGGGATGAGTAAAAATCATGCAAAACTTCAGGCACAGCATACTTCAGAAGCAAAAAAATATGATTTACAATGAGTAATCGAGGCTGAAAAAAAAAGCTACAGAACTTATTTTGGCTTTTCAAAAAAGCATACATATTATGTATAATACTTCAAAATTATGAATAATAAAAGAACAGGAAGTTGTATACAAAAGAGAATATAGTTCTCTTATCAGGACCAGACTCAGAAATATATGCATGTATGTATGTGTTCATGTATATATGTAGTTACATATGTATGCATATGTAAACACACACATATACATACATACATTTTAGAATCTGGTACAGATAACAGAAGAGTATCCATAAGAATATATTACGTTTTAAACTGTTACAATATTATGTTTTTGTGAAACTTTTTTAGAGAATTATTGCGAATCTCTTATATAAAATTTTAAGAATTTCAGAATCTTGTCCCAAGCATTATGTACAGCTAAGTTTAATAATATGGCCATTATTTAGTAGTTGACAAGGGTAATTTTAATACTTCCTTATTACTACAACTCCCATTATTGAAATAGTACCAAGATTATCAATCAATCACCAATTTATGTCATAAACTGTGGTTACAATCAAATAGCCGGCAGTCCTGGCAAGAGTCACTGAATTATCTGCAATCATACAAGAAGAGTTCTGAGTAGGTCACATGTTATCATTATACTCCTATCCCATTTTCTACCTTTTTTTTTTTTTTTTTCAAAAAAAAGTGCATAGAAAATCCTAGGATTAGAAAAAATTGCACTGAAATATGGCACTTTATTCCACATGAAAAGTTATGGAAATATGGCCATATTTCCATGACTCGTTAAGATCAGTCATGAAAATATGACAGCCATGAAATGTACACAAGAGATAGACATGTTTGTTATGTATGGCCTTCCTTTTTTTTAATGAAAGTTTGGTGCCATTTAAATAACGGGGCCTATAACATTAAGTACATTAACTTCTTGAAAATGATACACACACACACACACACACAAAAAAAAAAATCTGAAAGGTTTAAGATTTTAAACTACATCCAAAGGGGCTTTTTTTAACATTTTGTTTGTAACCTTTATTTATTAAATATCATGTTCTTTGCACTTAAATGATAAAATTGAGTTCAAGAACAATATTGCAAAATAATTTTAAAATGAGCCATATCTTTAGAATTTCCAATACACAGTCTTGCCTGCTGGAGATAATGCTGGCAGCAATGTTCCATGTTGTCAGTGAGTGAAATGGGAAGCAACGACCACACACAGAGTAACCCTTGTTCAAGTTGATCTAATGATCTTGGAGTAGAACTTAAAGCAGCAACCTGTCTCCCAAGGTAGTCCCAAACATACTCTATCGGATTCAGGTCTGGGAATTGAGTATATATTCCATCTGCTTCATACCGTGACCCTCCCCCCCCCAAGATATTTATCAGCAGCCCAAGCTCGGTGAGATTGCCCATTGTCATTCATCAGAAGAAATCCACTACCAATACCAGAGGCATATGGGCAGACATATTGATCAAGGATCTCGTCTCAATATCTTACACCGGTCAAAGTTCCTCCATGGAACACGTGCAGGTCAGTGCGACCACCAACACAGATCCCAGTCCAAACCATTATTCCTCTACCTATGTAACTGTGTCTTTCCACATTGTGGGATTGGTTGTACCTGAGGCATTATTCCCTCCAGATCAGCTGATGACCTGAATCACTCTCCAATGTGAACCTGGACTCATCTGTATAGAGAACAGATGCCCATTGCTGACTAGTTCAGGAGACGTGTTCTCTTGCCCAACATAAACAGGCAATTCTGTGTCCTCCAGTCAAGGGGGCACAAACAACTGGTTATCTTGCACACAGATTTGTATTGTGCAAGTGTCTGTGTGCTGTAAGAGCTGAGATTCTTCTTCCTCTTGCCACTAAATGATCTGCCATGAGCTGAGGCACAGTAATGTTACTCCTCCTTCGGGCCAAAATAGCGAAATAACGGTCTCCCGGAGGTGTTGTAACTCTAGATCTGCCTGGAACATGTCTTCTAGACAAAGAATCCTTGGATTCAAAATGATTCCATAGTTGGTGAACCACACTACGAGAGACACTGAGATGTCTAGCAGCATCAGTTTGTGACTTGCCCATTTCCCTCCATCTGATCGCCCACCACCTCAACAAATCAGGCAAACGACTTATCCTGAATATTGATAGACTCTCCTGAATATTGTCCACAAAACTGTAATAACAATTGAAGATAAACACTCGTGAACAAAAATTACAATTTTTGCATTTTTTTCCTCCAACTCCTGTACAAGTATTCATTTTTATAAAATAAAAGTAGTAGCTATTGTTTTTGTGTATATTTTCTTACACTTCATTACTGTCATGAAGTAATGAAGTGTAAGAAACTGTGAATTCAAACGCTACTGACATTTTTGTAGCGGTGAGCTTTGAAAAACATACTGTTCCCTTACTTAATGAAATAGAAATATTTCGAAGCACTAGACAGAACAGAACAAAAGGACTACATACAAATCATTCTATTGCTATTATTTACTTCAAATTCACTTGAAAAATTACACACGTGAAACAGTTTTCCGTGATGCACTACCATAAAAAACACCACTGCCCGATAATCTAGCTTATCATTATCATTTTTAGTTTCCAGAAAACTACAAGATTTCCGACTTAACCTCGCCTAATGAATAGCTTATTTTTGTTTATTTATTGAAGTACTTTTAGCATTAATAAAAAATTGAAAGGATCAAATAATTTTGGTTGTTATCAACAAAAGGAAACAAATAACTGACTTTACAAGGGATGAGAAACGAGCGTAATTCACTTCTATTTTTTATACAAAAAAGAATTTCGAACAGATAATTGTAACAACACGTATTACAACATATAACACAATTTTAAACAAATCCAGAATAACAGAAGTTATAATTACGATTGACGAACATTTTATCAATGGCGTTCATTTCTTTATTCAGTTTTAAACCTACTTAATGCGGATACAATGCAGAATGCAACTGAAAAAAAGCGTTTACGCACCTTCGGCAAAACAGTAAACAGAAACACTTTGGTGCACGTGCCACGTCTTTAGGCCCGAAGGTCGAAAATCTAAATAGTTTGGTAGAAAAAATGATGTAAGTTAAATATTGGCTCATATTTTAAAATTTCCTTACGCAGTTGGTAGAGAATCATGTGCGTTTTTAAGTTTTGAAATGTTTTAAATTTTATAAATTCTATATGGTAAATTCTTCTTTGAAATATTAGAGAATCTTCAAACTGCAATTTTGTTTTTTCTGCTTATTTGCTGCGGTGTGTGCAAGACATCTGTCTTCTTTGTCTGTCTGTCCGTATCTTTTATTTCATGCGTTGTACATTATGATTTCATAGAGTTTTATTTTGGAGGGACGTAATGATGTAAATTTGGAGGGACGTAATGATGACGGATGTAAAATAATGGTAATGATTACTTCATTTCGATACAAGTGATTTTCGAAGGTTTTACAGAAATGGTGTGGTTTCTCAAACCAACAGAAGCCTCTATGTTTTCTTGAACATTTATATAATTAACTATACTAAAAAATTAGCTACACTGAAAATGTAAAGGATTCTCATATTAAATTTTAATCGGAGCACCAGGGACCCCGCAGAAGTTCTATATACAACTCAGATCGGTGAGCTCTTAAAGAAGCTGAACCAAACAAATTCCGAGAAGAAAATATCTCGTATATTACAAATTGCCCCTCTTCGGGGTCAATGAAATTACTCTTGCCTTGGAGAAGTTTTCCTTCTTCTTATTACTAGCTCTATGGCTGAAGGGAGTTGCAACTTTTCACTTCATCTATTACGCACTCTTCAGTCACTGTGTTCCTGGTCAAAAAACTTCTTAGGAGTTCCTGGAAATTCTTTGCACCGTTGGCATTTAGATTAGACAGTGACCTATCACCGAGTGGATCATGAAATGACTAAAAATTGCGAATCGTTCCATCAGTTTCGCAAAATGAAATAACATATTTAACAGAAAGCCATGTGTCTTCAGTTTTCACAAATTCATGTAGTAGAAAAGTTAAGCGAATGATGGGATCATGTACTGTAGTTTTATTTTATGAGTAAGCAATCAGTTAATCGGAAAAGTAAAACTTACCGTATGATATTCTTGCTCTTATTCATAATCACGCCCCTGAAACTATTCATTTTTTCTCAGAATGTGGCGCCATCTATGGAACTTACAGATTACTATAAACTTTACATGTTTTTGAGATAATTTCCCTGTACATTTAAATTGTTTTTCATACTATTGCAGTATGTAAGCTTCAACGGTTGATCCTCAGTTGGGTGTCCTCTTAAGTAGTGCAATATATATGAGTAAACAAACAAGTCTAAGAGAGAAAATGTCAGTACTTTTTGAATGTATAAAAATTTCTAATACGTATTAGCAGTAACTTATCAACAATCATTTATTAAATACCGAGTGTTATTTTAAAAATTTATCTAATAAACCAGGAATTAATTACAATATTTATCTAAATAAAATTCTGAAAAAAGAATACCTTTAAAGTAATAAATTTTGCTATTTAAAAATTAAAGAAATCAACAAATTTAATATTTACAGCTTTTATTATTCAATCTCAGACTCGTTCTTATAAACCAATTTATGACATCTGATATATTCCTGACAAATATATATATTCTTTAAAACTGAGGAGAAACCATATATAGTATACATAGAAAGAAAGCGACAGAGACTAAAAGTAAGAAATTTAAAGCTACTTTTACACAAAAACCCAAAAGAAGTGAAATTCATTACCAATAAATTTCAAAATATCCTATAAATATACAAAATAAGAATTAAAGAAATGTGGAGCTAAAGCTCAAAAATTGTAAAAATCTCAAAAAAATACCAAAACCAGAAAACATATAAAAGAAGAGGAATTAATAATGTTTTTAAATATAAAAAAAAATTGTGATACATACGATGATGGAATTTTATCTCTTTATATTTATATATATAACACAAAATAAATCATAATAAATGATACGTTTTAAACTCATCCCATTTTCAGTTAGAAATAAACCATACGCAAAAACCAAAAAACAGGAGTACAGTGGCAAAATGCAAAAAAAGGGGGCCTAAAAAAACTGAAATAAGAAATATATAGATACAGGTATATCAGGTAACTTTATCAGTAGTATCTTATATACAGGTAACCTTATCAGTCGTATTATAGGAAGTTCCTATAATACGACTGATAAGTTTCTAGAAAATACCGTACTGTGTGAAATCTTGTTATACCCGACAAGCAATCAAAAGAGGGATGAATTCCGAAAACTTTTAAGAACAAAATATTTTTTAATGGTTCTCAGTATTTCCTCATTTATATTTAGATCTTTTGCAATGTCAGATGCCTTTTTTCATCCTTTAATAAAGGATTCAAAATTTGTGTTTTCAATCTCCAAAGAAATAAATTTTCTTTCAAAAGTTGCTTTCTTACTATCAGATATAGCGTAAGACTAAAATATAATTTCTTAATAATTACTCTTAAAAATACCAAAGGTAATTAGTAATACACATCCCGTTTTTTTTAAATATTCTTTCAAAATCAAAATTACATAGTTTACATTATCTAACTATTAAACACTTGGAGATAGTGGGAAATCCACGGGTGAGTGCTATGGAGCTGTAACACTATCCCCCTTGCTAAAGTACAATTCCTGATTTTTTTTTTTAAATCACTGCATAATTTTTTTTTTCTTTCTTTCTTTTTTTTTTTTTTTCTCAAATTGACAACATTGCTTGTTTGGCTTGACAGGCTAAAAATTTCCCGCTTTTGTAGTCATTCCACTAGTACCTGTAGCGTTGACCCGGTCAAAAATATTTTTTGGGTACATATTTCATAGTGTTTTTATTGAGTTATCGAAAGTGCTGTAGTACCCTTTGCGAATCTTGTCAGATGAGTGAAGACTGTAAAATGTTTTAATTTGCATAGGCCATGAGGTTCGACGTTCGATAACTCTGGCACTCTAGTATTAGTTGCTGTTTTGCCAAATTTCTTACTTTCCATTACACAGTATTACTGATAATAACACTTATTGCAATTGAGGACGATTTTATTAGAACTAGAGTATGTTATTATTATTAAATTATTATGGTTACTTAGCGCCCTCAATCATTAAACTTATCAATTTGTAATAATATAAATACCTACATGAGTAATTATATTAGCATATTATTTTTTCCCCAGATTCTTAAAAAAAGTGGGAAAAAAAAGCAAGTTTAAAGAGTAAACGATAATAATGGCGGCGGTGATCACAACAGTGCCTTATTGCTATCAGATAGTCGTGTTTCAGTAATGTGCAATTTCTTGGGTACCGATTTCCAGCTCCTGCGTTAGTCGTAGAGTAGAGACATTAGGAGAGATGAAAAATGAGCAACGCCTTAGCCGGGAATCGAACTACAGGCCTCTCGGTTACGCGTTGAACATGCAAACCACTACACCACGAAGGCATGCAAAGCTGGCGGGAGAAATACCTTATAGTAGTATTAATAATAATGAGAAAAACCAGGAGAAAGGGTTGTGCCCTCAAAATTTAAGTTAATGAAAACAATTTATGAGGACAACGATTTTGAAAATGGGGCCTTTATAACTATTGAACGACTGCATGTTGAATATTTACTATTGAAAAGACAAATGACTTAATTTCCAATCATAAAATCTTCGGCTTTCGAAATGTTAAATCGATGTGAAAAAACATATGTTTTCCAACATACACGAGCTTTTTGTAGGGTTGCTAAGTGTTTCAATTTTGAATTTCAAGTCCCGGTGTCCCTGCTTCTTTCGTAACTTTCAAATGTCCCGGTTCAACGTCTTTTTGATTCTTACTAATGTTTGCTGTCAAACCAGTAGCGTCCCCTCAAATCGGAGCATGCCGCGTTCCTCGTATGTTCTCGAAGGTTTAAGTTAATGCCAAAAATATTTAATGACTAAAAAAATACGTCACAATATGCCTCAGTTAGAACAAAAACAGCATGTTTGATTAAACAATATGTCTTACATCTTATTCAGTTGATCTTATTCGAAATGAAATTCAAAGGTGCTCATTTTATAACATTAGAAGCGACGCAAGTAACCATAAAAATGGAAAAAAAAAATCCACTCTTGATTCAATATTATACGAAGAGAGATACAATATAAAATTATTGAAATTGGGAAGTTTAAGAAGGCAGACGCTAGATTATGTCGGCCAATTTTTGTGTACATGTTTTAAAAACTGATATAAAGAAATAAACTGGATTTGAAGGTGACATTGCTAAAGTTAATTTTGAAGGAGGAAAGTGATATGGATGTCCCTCTTGCCCCACCCTAACTACACCACTGACAGATATAGAAGAAACTTGTTGCCCTGCTCATATATTACATAATATATTATAAACAGAAGCTGACAACTATTGTGCGACATTGCTCAAGTAATTAAATTATTCACTTATTTTATTATATACACTGTCAGGACAGAATAGTTAAAAAATTTCTGTGATTTTGTTAAGGTAGAATATAAAACTCTGTTCTCACATTCTAAAACAAGAGAGATGTCAATGTTATCAGCTATTGAATTTACTATAAAATATTCAATACTGTATTTGTCTAAAATTCTACTTGACATTTTCAGCAGTGTTTTGTTTATGCATAAACAATGGACAACTTTTCATTTCAAAAGATTAAAAATTAAAGGAAGACGAAATCAGTTATAGAAGTTTCAAATGTTATTACATCGACAGAGAACATTGTAATGCAAAATTTGAAAATTCAGTTTTTACTCTTTCTAGTTAAATTAATTTAAGCAAATACTAAGAAAATGGAGTAATTTAAAAAAAAAAATGATGGCTTACAGGAAGAAGCAGGAAAATTTTATAAAACTATGACAAATATTTGAAACTAGAGACAATACCATTAAAAATACTTCGCGATTTCTTGGCTGACTTCCGGAAAAAATACCGGAATGGAAAGGTATGGAAAAATAGGTGTAATATATGAAAACAAAAAATATTAATATAAATGACACATTTTTATTTAATCAAATCACTGCAGTAAAAAACCTTTCAACAAATTAATTACAGGCTCCCGACTCGAAAAACAAAATAGCTTTTGAAAAATGGGTACAGTAAGACCCCGCTTAACGCTGTTTCAGTTTAACGCTCTTTTATTTCAATTGTGGGATTCCTCGAACTTGCATGCAGCGTTAGGTCAAATAACGTCTATGTAAAGAAGGAAAGGTTCCATAGACGTAATGTAAACCAGTTTGCTGTTACGCCGCTGGACAGAAAAATGTTTGAAAGGGGTGTGGAAGAACATTTGGCCAGATCTAAGCAAGGGATGTGAAGCTAGACACTCTGTCGATATGAATGAAATAATGGAAGGAATAGTGAAATTAGAGAAACAAACCGGTTTAGATGAGGTAAATGGGGAAGATGTTAAAGAAATAGTGCAAGAAACAGTAGCAAGTCTTTCTAATGATGAGCTCAAGGAATTGGTGAACCAAGAATAACACAAAAATATTGAAAGTAGTGATACTGAAGAAGACCAAAAAGAACTTCCAAAAGCGTTTCTAAAAACCAGTTTGACCACTAGAACAGAAATTATGGACCAATTTATTGAAAATGACCCAATTTTAACAGTAGCTCAAAGGCAAGACGGGGTGTTATGGATGCCTTATCCACTACTAACAACTTCTTACAGAGCGCAAAGGGAAAACGCAAATTACCTTCTTGATAAAAGACAGAAAATTAGATATACAGAAGAAACTGAATGATCTGAAATGCAAACATACTGACTTAGAATTTTATCTATTTTTATACGTATATTCATTTATTATGTTTCTATATTTGTAAGAAATAATTTTTTTTATTGTTATAAAACATAATTAATAAATTTAATGGTAAAATAACTGACCAATTTTCTACCCATTTTCCCCTAACCCCATTATTTACATGATGAGATAACCTCGTTTAACTCTGTTTCATATTACGCTCTACTTTGATGGGACGTATACCCCGTCTTAAGCGGGGTCTTACTGTAGTTGTACACTGGTGAAGTAAATTAAGAGAATTTGCATATTTTATCGAATTGCGTCAAAAGAACTGAACTGAAGAAAAAAACCACCGCTTCTAGATAAAAATGCAAATCTTGTACGGCAAATACGTAAGGGTACACGTGTATGTAGGCGAAGCCACCAGAAAAACAGGCTTTATAAGAGCGTGGAGGGTAAGACGAATTCCGTTCGTTAGCACACCTCGGCGAATTTCTTGGTGTTATCTTGCAGCAATCGGTTAAATTCATATCGGAACAGTAAAAATGAGTAACCACCAACGTTTAGATGATGGAATGCCCGCTTCTTACCCTCCAATGTCCTCGAAATCAACAATTATGGCGGTGGCGGTGTAATGATCCGGGCAGGCATCATGTTGGATAGCTGCACACCTCTCCACGTCTTTGACAGAGGCTCTATGACTGGTGTGAGGTATAGCGATGAGGTCTTGGAGCCCTATGTTCGCCTTTTCCGGGGTGCAGTGGGCCCCAAGTTCACCTCACAGAACGATAACGCAAGGCCACATAGAGCTCTTCTCGATGAATTTCTGGAGAGTGAGGATATTCGTCGGATGGATTGGCCAGCCAAGTCTCCAGACCTCAACCGATAGAGCATGTCTGGGACGCTCTGGGGAGGGCAATTGCAACTCGCAACCACCGTCCGAAAACCATCCAGGAACTGAAAATTGCATTGCTGAATGAGTGGGACCAATTGCACGCAGGCACTGATAAACTGCCTTATTTCCAGTATGACATCACGCTGCGAGGCCTGTATGGCTGTAAGAGGGGACCATACCCCCTATTAACCCATTTCTTTTGTGTCATCTGCAACCCTGTTTCAGACCTTCAGACTCCCATGAGTATTACACACGAATATGTGGGTCTGTTATATCTGTTGAACGTTTATTTTGTTTGTATTATAGCAACCTATGTTATCAGCAAATTTTATTAAAATCTGTCCAGTAGTTCTGGAGATCGTAGATCAAATATGAAAATTCTCTTAATTTATTTTACCAGTGTGTTTTCCATATTAGAAACGGAATTTCTCGAGCAATGTAAAGATTTGTATTGCATACGCGAAAATATTTTTTTCATGGTCACAAGGGTAAGGTAGAAAGAACATTTTCTTCAATGGAAATACAGTGGGGGGACGAGAAGAATAAATTTCCAATCAATACTGTTGAAAATACACTCATGTCCATAAATTAAGGATAATTTGGAGTCACGCGGAAATCGAACTCTAAAATAAATATATCACCTGTAAAATCACTACACACATCTTCAAGAATCATATGCAAATTTCAGGAAGTAACCAGATGACACCGATGGTACGTCACAATGACGAGAGTCTAAGAGAGTGATATATAAGGAATACAGGCAAAGAAGTAAAATTGTTCGCAGGCGCTTTATAAGCATTTCAGTGCAATAACCGAATAGTTATGACACAAAGGACGCATTTGGATGATTTTTTACGTGGTAGAATTATCGGCCGTCTGGAATGTGGGCGTACCCAACTGGAAGTATCAGACGAACTTGGAATTGCCCAGAGTGTCATCTCCAGGCTTTGGCAACGATTCCAAGATGATGGTAATGTGAGTAGACGTTACAGCACAGGTCGCCCCAGAGTTACAACGCCGAATGAGGACCGGTATTTGGCAGTTACTGCCAAAAGAAACAGGCGGAGCACAGCCTCAGACCTGTCTCGTCAGCTCTCTTCAGCCACTGGTACGACAATTTCAAGGCAGACCGTGTACAGACGCTTAGGGCAGATTGGTCTATATGCTCGTAGACCTGTCAGATGCGTTCCACTTACTGCAACTCACTGTCGCCTGCGGTTAGCCTGAAGTAGAGAGCATGCATTGTGGACACCGCAACAGTGGGCTTGTGTGATGTTTTCCGACGAGTCCAGGTTTAGCTTGCAGTCTGATTCTCGCCGGACTTTCATATGGAGAGCTCCAGGTACCCGTTACCACCAAGAAAACATCATTGAACGACACCGTTACGGTGTTTCAGGAGTGCTCGTTTGGGGTGGAATTATTCTGGGTTCCAGAACTGACCTGCATGTTCAAATTGGAACCATGACAAGTCAAATCTATCGGGACGTCATTCTGGAACAACATGTACGTTTGTTTCGGGGCGCCATGGGCGCACAATTTGTGTTTATGGATGACAACGCCCGTCCTCACCGTGCAAACATCGTAAGCGAATGCCTTCAATCGGAGAATATCACCCGTATGGACTGGCCAACATTCTCACCGGATTTGAATCCAGTAGAGCGCGTGTGGGACATGTTTGGCCGACGAGTTGCAGCCCGTCAACCTCCTCCTACATGTCTACTGGAACTTAGGAGAGCATTGCTTTTCGAGTGGTATAATATCCCCCAAGATCAGATCGATAATTTGATACGCAGCATGCCAAGGCGTTGTACGGACTGTATTGCGTCGTCTGAGAGACATACAATGTATTAACAATTATACCAACAATGTAATATTGGTTTTTTGTAAATAGGTTTTTTTGTAATTTGCTCCAGGGAGAAAAAATCGCTAATTTTTTTAATAATATCAAACATATAGCATCTTTTTTTGCTCTTTACCTTTTGTTTAATAAAGCTTTATAAATAAGTCAAATTTGTTTTGCTTCTAACTCTTCCTTTGCCTGATTTTGCATTATCCTTAATTTATGGACATGAGTGTATTTGTCGATGCTTAGAAGATCATGATTTTAATTGTTGCAAAATGCATGATGTTAATTGCTGCGTTATTTACTAAATAATAAGCCTCAGTTAAAAAAGGCCAAATTAGTTGCAAGGTACGAAGAAAAGGAATAAATATTCAGTTTTATTTCTGTGACATTTTAGTAGTTGTAAAACTATTTTTGGGATTTTTGTTTTTGTTCCCAAATATATACAGGTTGTCCCGAAACGACCGCATAAAATCTGCACAGCTAGATTCCTCGTTGGTAGTACAGAAAAACTGCCCAAAGATGTGTTCCTGTACGATCCATAGTTTACGAGAAAAATACGAAAAACAAAGTATGACGTCACTGCCAGTGCAAGAAAAAAGCACTTTATTGGACATATCAACAACAGTATTGCATATTTTTCCAGACGATAATATTTAAAACGTTCGCCGCGCATATCTGGAACTGGTGTATCGAGACGTAGTGACAACATTAATGGACTTAGTTCCTCGTCTGCATGCTGCTTGTAATTCGGTGGACCCCGCGATGCTGCAACGTGCGATGACAGCCATTCCACTGCGTGCTCAAGCCTGTCTCGATATGCACGGTGGACACTTTGAACATCTGCTTTAAAATGCGTATGTACTGCTGTTGATATGTTCAATAAAGTGTTTTTTCTTGCACCGGCAGTGGCGTCATACTTTGTTTTTCGTATTTTTCTTGTAAACTATGGATCGTACAGGAACGCTTCTTTGAGCAGTTTTTATGTACTCCCAACGAGGAATCTACTGTGCAGAGTTTATGCGGTCGTTTTGGGACACCCTGTATATATATATATATATATATATATATTATAAAGATATATGTTTTATATATACGTACATATATACATATGTATATGTTTCGTTTATGTTTTCCGTTTTGTTCTTAATAAACGTGTTTTGTATTACAATTTGAGGTTTTCCGCTCATTATGTTCCTGCTTGATGACCGATAAATCTAACAACCCTAGCTTTTTAGAATAATTGCAGTAATACCAGTGACAACAGCAATTCCAACGAGGACCTAGAGTATCTTAAAAGTACTGACGACATATTTTAGGAATACAGCAGGGAAAACAGACGTAACCCCTCTGCACTTATGAATATACACTGGTGTGCAAAAATTAAGGACGAGACGGTTTTTTCAATATAACTTTGTAC
>KK120608.1:142874-166942 GCA_000611955.2 Stegodyphus mimosarum | reverse complement strand
TGTGTTCTTTTGAGAAAAAAAAATAACCTGTTTCAAATGAAAGTTGCATTTTAAAAAATGAAAGCTGATAAAAAAAGTTCAAATTTATAGTTACATTACTTCTTAAGTAGCTCCGTTATGATTACGGCCCCAGGTTTAAACGATAGTTAAACGCTATTCGTAAGCTTATTCAGGTAGATAAATAGAATTCGGAAGATATTAGTTTAAAGAGTTCCTCTAAATTATTCACTTTATTTACAAATAATTTAAGTTAACCGTTCATATTAATAAGTAACCTTCATATTAACACGAAACATTTAACCTAGTATTATATGAATCTCTGACAAGTACTTCAAGTACATCCTGAGCAACAAACAACATCATTATAACACAATGAGTTATTTATTTTATTATCTTCAGTCGCAGTTAAAACAGACTCTTTTAGAAAAGTACTAGTAAAATAGTTAACAGATACGCGAAACATTCTATACACATCAATGTTAGACAGAAGGGGTTAAAGTTAGTTTATTTATTCGATGCTTCATAATTAGTGCATGTACAAGTTTAGAGAGTAAAATTAGGACTATAGTAGACATATCTGAACATTAATGAGCTCTTACTGCACTGAAATAACGTATAAAATGATAAATGTATAAGGTATTTCCTGCATCCTTTCTGCACGTTTTTATGGTGTAACGGTAGCACACTCGGCGTGTATTAGAGAAGTCCAGGTTCCAATCTAGGCGATACCATTGCTCATTTTTTATGTCTCCTGTTTCAAAATAACCCAATGATTCTACAAATGTAACAAAAAGGAATTAGTTATGATATTTTACATATTAATAATGGATGTTCATCTGAAGGCTCTTTAAATTATCATATAAACTTTATTAATAACACTTTTCTGCTTCATTTCTGCGATGTCCTAGAGTCATCTCAGTGTCGATATGACTTCAGAGAGAAAGTTTGTCCTGAACTTGAAAAAGGTACCTTAATTCTATCTTCCGAATGCAAGAGTGTGATACTACTCTAAATACGTATAGTTCGAAGGCGTCCAATGAGTTTTCTCGTAACATCATAGGGCCGAAGACGATCCTGATGTCCACCTTAGTAGAAAATGTTTGGGGAAAACTATAGATTCAGAATTTACGGGAAATTGTTATCTGAAATGTTTAATGTAATATTTGAAGCAAAATAAATTATATATAACAATTGAAAAAATGAAGCAATCTCTCTCAACAAATTCAAATCTTTGGATCCTAGAACATTAAAAAATTACACGTAATTACAGGATAACATGCCATTTTCTATTTTATGCCATAAATTAACCCTTTTTTCTTGAAAACTTAAAATCAGATATCATTTATACTATTTTATGATCGTGCATTTGAAAGCAAAAGTATCTCCATTTTCAATCACTGCCGTATCACTTTTAAATAATAAAAACTTCGACTAACTTAAGATTTATGCTCATAGCAACATTTCAATAGGATGGCGTTTGAAAAGCAATTGTAGATCTGTGAGTAGTATCCTAGTAGAAATAATCTTAAAATAGAAAACTTTTAATGCCAGTGAAAGATTTCAACAAATTTCAAATATTTGGATGGTCGAAATGATAGCACTCAACATAATACAGCTGACATGGACTAATGGAGTTCATGAGAATGCATAGTCTGTTTCTATACTCACTGACTCAGAAATAAATAAGCTTCATTTGAACGAAGATTCAGTTTTTTTTTGGTTGTGTATGTATGTGTTTTTACTGTTACAAGGCTTTCTCATTTTTAGGAAAGGCTTTACTGTCTTCCTTTGAAGTGACACAGCCTCCCACAATCGGGATAAAATTTAACAAGTTTAGGGAAAGTGTGTATGAATATCGGAAAAAAATATATTAATCAATAAGCAATGTTTCAATCAATCTAAATATTATGTAGACAAAATAATAGCTGGTATGAGCATGAAGAATGAAAACAAAACAGATATTTCATATCATAATCATCAGTTCTTTTGGGACAGAGGGTTAAAATTAATATTCTCCATTTAAAACGTGCTTAAAAAGGTAATTATCGACATTATTTGTTTATTACGTTAAATATAATTTATATTTGATACATTGGGTTGGAGAAAAACCTGCGTTCGGAAGTAAGAGAAATCTAGCTTGCGAGAGGCAACACACTGAGAAATGTCATAGGTTCTCATAGAAAGTAATGTCCTAACGCCCACGGTTTCTTGCAAACGCGAAGGATCATCACTGTATGTCGATCGATATGACTGAAGATAATTTTAAAATGCGAATGTATGTTACTCATATTCAAAAACTAGTATAATTATCATTCATTGAATTTATGTAAAAATTCTGATATTTGAAAATTAAATGTTTTTATTAGTTTCTGATGAAATATTAGATTGTAATTTTTTCAAGTTTGTTAAGCATGTCACACGAAAACAATTTTGCTTGTAAATTCCATATGAAACATATAAAAATTTTAAACTATACTTACTTTCTGTTTAGGCGAAGATAAAAAAAAATATCATTTATAAATTAATACAAGACACAGTTAAATCGTACCTTGACATAACCAAAATTATACATAAGTTCAAATTATCATTTTCGCGCTTTATTACTAAGTACAGGTTACAAACGTGTACCTAAACACAATATGCAGTACATCATTCATATTTAAAATTGCAAGGTTTATATCTGGGTTTTGATCTGTTAAAAATGATTCTCGGTTTCAAAGAAAACTACTCATTAACGATGTATTGTTTCGAATTTCCAAAAGCCTCATTACCCTGGGATCCAGTACCTTAAATTTAAAAATTTTAAATGAGATTCCCATCGTTAATAATTCTTATATTAACTTTTCGGAAAAATGATTTGTCTTGTACTGGCTTCAACAAAATCTAGTTATTTTTTATTAATGGTTAATTAAATGTTAAAGTCAGTAGAAAAAATGTACATTATTAACGGCAACAATTACTTTAAAATTAACAGTATTCCTAAGTTACAGAAATGGTATCCGGGTTCTTTCCTGGATTGTAGATGCAATTCATGAAAATCAGAATTTAAATATTAAGCGTACTTAATAGCAGATCATAAATACAGATTTCTCGCATTTTTTCATAGTTTCTTTTAAAGTCAACTCTTTTTTTCGATGTACAGTCATGTAACATTTTCTTCTCAATAAACTTCCAATACGGTTATGTACACATGTAGCAATTTAGCATTAATGAAGGATTTTCATTCTGAATGTGAAAAAAATAGCATAGTATAAATTCTATAATTGATTTATTAGGCTGAAACAAATTAATTCTGATACTTGAATCGTACAAGTTTAATCTAGCAATAGTAAAAGATTTCCCGGCTACGAAATTGTTGCTAGAGGCAGTGTTAATCAAAAGGACGCTATCCATGCAGTAGAAAGCGCAAGTCAAAGCATCATCGCTTATCGTCGTTCAAAGACATTTTCGCTGGAAATAGGTCAAGAACCACCGCATCATCGCAGCATTGACAGGCAGATTAAGCAGTTTCGTGACACGGGCTGCTTGTATAAGAAAACCAGCACAGGACAAACGGTAGCCAAAACCGAAGTTTTTGAAAATATTTATAAAACATTTCTATGCAGTCTTACAAAATCAACGCGTTGTGCGAGTTCTGAATTCTGTGTGCTTCACGTATTGGTGTGGCTTGTGTGTACGGTACCGATCATACACATTTCTGATGCTTCAGCCGTTAAAATCCTTCCAGCAAACGTTTGCGTAAAGCTTCCTGTGAAAATTTTCAAGATAAGCTAGAGGTGGGTAGTTTTACGAACAGACTTGTATTTGAAAATGAAGGCATTTTGGATCTTTTTTGCTAAGGTAATCGTCAGAATTTACGGTTTTGGGGCACGGAAAATCCGCATGTCCGCATAGTGCAACAGAACATGAGCGTCATTCTCCAAAGGTGAACTTTTTCTGCTCCATTTCCAACAATTGTGTTTTTGATCCTCTTTTCTTAGGGCAAAAACCAATAACTGGGTGCATTTACCAAGATATGCTGTCAGGGTGGCTGTTCCGTCATCTGGAGGAAGTGGTTCTCCTCATCATTCTGTAGCAAGACGGTGTTCCACCACATTGGCATAAAATTTATGCCAGTACCTTAACGATTGTCTACGCCTGTACTGAACTGGCCGAGCGGGATCAAACGACTGGCAATTACTTTGTTGGCCACCGAACTCCCCAGATCTAACACCTTGTGAGTTTTTCTATGCTGTTTTTTTATTCGTTCTTCCATCTTCCCGGGACTTGTAGCAACTGAAGCAATGGATAATTAAAGTGCTCGAATTATTAACAAAAGCTATTCTATCAGGAGTGTAACAGAAACATTAATATCACATATATATTTGCCTTACCACCGGAGAGTCAATACACGGAACATCTATAGAAACTCGCACAACTATAGTTTCACTATAAATTTGTTTTTTCAAAATAATGTAATTACAGCCTTCACAGGTATGCTTTCTTTTTGTTCCATTCAATATGAAATACTCTGTATTTGTAATATAGAGACAGATAAACTTAATGTTATTCATTACTATGGCAAAGTCACATATATCAATTTGTGACAGTAAAAGTCAAGCATTAAGTATTTTTGTGATAGTAATAATTATACGTAAACAAGTTTGTAGCTATTTTAATTTCACAGGAATACTTTAGGTAACAAGTTAATGTTTTTTTCAGATGTTTAATTCTTAAAATCATAATCGCATTATGTGCCGGCACATTTCTCCATTCTACAAATACTTGGCTTTTAACACCTACGAATATCCTCTTCACTATGTTATCTTGATGTCTTAAACACTCAGCTGCAGTTATATTGAAAAAGATTAAATTTTTAAGTTTTGAAGTTCTTAAAACAACTAAGGGGTACCTAAGTTATTAACTAAGGGGAAATTAAACGCCCTTTCGTATGGTTTCCTTTCTTTCATTGGAACGGCCTTAAAACTGCTATGCTTTAAAATATAAGAAATATTTTTAATAATGTTTTGGATAATTTCATTCTAGTTTACTTTTTTCCATTATCGGTCAATAATATATTTTCCCCATCCCTGAGGTATTTTATTTTGGCTTACAAGAAAGTTGTTTTTTCTTTTTATTCCTTTCATTGGAATGTTAATAGGAGCGGAAATTAACTTTTTCAAATTAATGAATATCTTGCTTAGTTCTGAGTAGTTTACATTTTATATGTAACCCTGGGGTGATAACCTCTAATACCTTTTCTTTTTTCTTTTTTGTTACAAAGTGATCCTGGAAGTCGTTTGCAAATCGATGCTGATATTGTCCTGAAAATATTTTTTTGATATTTTTGTTGTTAATACTTGATGCACGTAACACTCAAATGGATTTCCATATCAATTCAAATACAGTGCCAAATGCAGTTTAATTCATGTTGTGTTAAGATATCAAATGACTGTATTTACCAACGACTGTACGTTTTAACACAGGAAAACAACATATTTAAAAAATGATGCTTTAAATAACATTTAATTATTTCTTTCCACCTGACTGGTGAGAAAAAGACTAAAACCTAATGATTACAATTGTCTGAAATAGTGACTTTTATAAACTTTAATGTATTTTAATAAAATGGTTTTTATGAATGTAATATGTGTTATTTTTATTTGATCAAAAATAAAAAAAGTTTAAAAACTTAAAAAAAAAACCACTCAAATAATATTTTTCGACAACTTACTGAAAATAAAGAGGGAAAGATAGATATGTGTGTTTAATGGAAAGAATTTCAAAGGAGTGGAAATTGTTTGAGTAGCTTTCCTTGTTGTAACAGTTTAGATTTATTTGTAGGAATTTATATTAATTATTTTTAGAAGCATGGAATCTGCATTTTTCTTGCTTTAATCAGAGAGGCAATATTACTGGAGCTGCATGCATTAAATACTTCTGTGTCATAGAATAAGTAAACACTTAAAATCTTATCTTACATCAAATATTTTGTTTATCGAAAGAACATAAATCTGAAAAAGTTCAAAACTTTATTTAATTATTTGAATTAAAAACAAATATTTTAGATTTGTAATAACTTATCTTTAGTTAAACGAATTGTATTCTTAGATTTTTTTAAAAATGCATAAATATATTATTCGCTTAGTAGAGAAATAATTGCATGTGAACTAGGCTGAAGGTGACGTACGTTTTAACTCAATTTTATGTTTAAGGATTATTTTATTTTCTATTTTATATCCCATTTTGTAAAACAACGAATATTACTTATTTAGTAAAAACATTATTTCATTATTAATATCCCATTTTGTAAAATAAATATGACTTATTTAGCGAAAGAATTATTAAATTATCTAGTAAAAGAATTAATTATTTAGTAAAAGAATAATTAAGAGAAAGCTAAAAATAATTTCAAAAATTTAGTTTGACGAACTTTAAATTTCGTCAAACTATGAATATTTATCGTAAGTCGGAAAACATTATCAATATAATACCGAAGGAAAACTGTGAGAAATTTAATTTTAAATTCAAAAATGATGATTAAAACTATACTTTATAATGCATGCAATAGTACAAATTAAAAATAAAAAAAACTATGTGTTATACACATAATATACAAGGTATTACTTTTGTTTTTCTGATGTCAACAGCGGTCTATTTTAGCTAAAAAATTAGTGAATTGGGCAAACTCGGTATCGTGCACAACCTCAGCGTTGCGCACGAGTTATGACCACGATTCTCCGTAAGCGTTAGAAACTTCAAAGCACCTTACAACGTAATTAAAATAAAAGAGATTTTCTGTTTCCACTGTTTAAAAATAAGTCGTTTTAAAAATAAACAGCAATCAGACTCAGAGAACAAGTGATCTAGGGTGAATTATCCCACAACTCCCTTGATTGGAATTAAAAATATTTCCAGAATAATGACCTTACAACGAAAGTCAGGTTTTGAGAATAAAATAATTACCCAGCAACGAAATCACAAAATTTAGCGTGCATCCGATATTTCACTTTAGTCAATAAAAGTAAATAAAATTTATCGCCTGTCCTCACCTTTTGTAGAATATGTCTGTAATCTAATCTTCAAAATGTAAACTGTTCTTCACTTTCAAGCATCCTTTGGCGTCAAGGCAAGTGAACGTTTTTCAGTAGTCGGATGTCACAAATAATCCAGTCAGAATATTTGCTTTAAATATTTCTGAAAATGAACTACGCACTCCTGCTTTCAACCACTCTAAACATACGCTTATCCACTCCTTTCACGCAAACATTGATCTGTTTCTCATCGACTCTTTTCTGTCTATAATAATTTTGTTTCCCAAATTTACTTTCATCAGTTTCCACAATCACGCTTCTCCACCTAACATGACAGTAGTTTTCACACACTTACCTACAAAGGTTCTTCCAATCTGTCACAGTCTTTCTAGGCATCCTTAACTAACTCCAGCGCCATATGTACGTAACTCTTAAAGCGCCACACATGTTCAATTTAGTCTTCGCAAACGATGAATCCTTTCGAACACTCCTTGTATTTCTATGTTAACATTCTCCTCGCTTAACTCTACACTTCCACTCAAAATTACCTACAAAATGTTTTCGTTCTGTCAATCCATATTCATTTCCCAAATCTGACATTTATGCGACCTAGAAGTTAACATTTTTTTCATACACAATCCAATCATGAAATTTTTACCATTTCCCCACAACTGCTAAAAAAATACGAATTCAAATTTTCATTTATACTGTAGGATGTACCACCACCCTACAGTCCGTTAATTGAAATTTGTTACAAATTTGGTACAGATCCCTGTTAGCTAGTAAAGAGGATACTATTGACAGTCGTAACACCATTAAATCACCTCCTCCTATCAGAGGCGAATCGGTTCCATGTGAGTGCGTAATTCGTCACCCGAAACCTTCTCACAGGCTCAGGCTATTTCATCCCTCAAGAGAATAGGATTAGAAGTTGTCAGCGAATTCCGACAATCGATTGGTGTGTTATCTTTCGGATGGTAGATCATCCAGTTTTCCTTTTCCTGTCAGTGTACGGCTCAGCGCGCGAAAGTAATCCTTCTTGACGAGGGTATAGCCGATCGTCTTCATCAATTGTCGAATCAGATGTTACGCTGTTAGGAGATTTGGTGGCTCTCGATTGGTTGACTCTTTGTTACTCATCTGTGACGACTATATTTGAATGGGCGCAAATTCCAGTTCTTCCGTTCACTTCTAAATGCATTTTAAAATTAAAAATATTCGCACCTACTCTGGGGTAGATAAAAATATCATTTTAGCCTAATATTCATTATCGCATTAAGTTAATGGTAGCAAAAATCATGTTTTTTGCATTTCATTCTCAATTCTCTGTTCCAATTATCACAAAATTAATGATTTTAATTTTAATCTATATACTTTGTTGAATTCTATATATAACATTGTTGCTTTAATTGTTTTGTGTAAATAATTCCCCCGATAAATAAATAAATTTGTAATAGATAACTGGCAACTACACATTTTGTTGAAATCTCTATATAAAATTGGTGATATAATTGCTTTAATCCCTTTGTATAAACTAATATCCAGGATAAATAATTATATTTGTATCAGAGAACTTATAAATACATAGATGTGAAAAATTATTGCTTAATTCTGAAAATTTTTAAAGGCTATTACTTAAACTTCAGAATTTAGTGTCATGCGCTTGGCCGAGATTTTGATTCTCGAATGGAAATGACCGTAATTTTTGTAAAGACTAAAGAATCAAAACAGGTTCTTAAATGTAAATAAACTTTTAAACAATTGTTTTATTACGTTTAAATGGCATAATAACTCATATGGTACATTGAAATGACAGTCTCACTATTAGTATGATAATAAAATAATATTTTTTTTAAAATTTAATAATATATTTTAATCTAAATTTTTTAATAAAACGTGAAATTATGAAAATTTATTTTTGTTCTTAGATCTCTATTGAAGTCGATTGTACCTGCCAAGGAATTCTCACGATGTAGAATCATTAGGTTAATTTGAAGCAGGAAACATGAAAAATGAACAATGCCCTCGCAGGGACATTGCTTGGAAACATCGCGCATTCGAACTTAGACCTCTGGAATACGCGCAGAGTATGCTCCATTATACCTCGAAAGCAATACGTTATAGTGTCATATAGCATATTAAAGCGTCAGTTAGAATTGTTCTATAATTAAGCATTTTATTCAATTTTGTTGCACAATTTTTTTAAATTTTATTTCGAACACTTTTTTTTCTTTTCATCTTTTATTGTGAAATATTTCGTATTCTTTCTTTGATTTTACTAATTCATACCTTAAATAATTTCTTATGATATATGCTTTTTATGGAAAATTAATTTATAAAATTTACCTCCTTTGAGCGTTTAAAACAAATTATCTTAGGAAACTTTCTATTTTACTAGTATTTTCCATTTTATAGCTTTAGTAGGTAAAATTTGGATATGATTATGCTATAAGGTATTTCTCCCGCCTTTGTCGCGTGCCTTCGTTTGGCAGCACGCTCGACGCACAACCGAGAGGTCCGTGGTCCGATTCCCGGCGAAGAGGTTGCTTATTTTTCATCACTCCTGCATTCAAAATGCCTAATGTCTCTACAAATGGAGCCTGAACTAATAAGGGTGGATGGTGATTCTTCACCACCGGGATTTGGCGACTGGGTCCCCCAAACCCCAATCGCCCTTTAAAAGGGGGAGTATATAAGGTATTTCTCCCGCCTTCTTTGCATGACTTCGTGGTGCACGCTCGATGCGTAGCCGAGAGGTCCGTGGTTCGATTCCCGGCGAAGGTGTTGCTCATTTTTCATCACTCCTGCTCCGAAATAACCTAATGACTCTACAATGCAAATATCAAAATGCACTCACTTATAAACGTTAAGCACGGAGAGGAAAATGCTGATTTCCGGAAGCAATCGGAATTGAAGAGAATGCAATTCGCTGCAGCGGTAGATGGAAGTATGCAAATATGTTAGGTAACAGCCAATTGCGCTTTCATGTCAAGAAATATGCAGTCTAATAGGAAGCCAGCTTTATGAAGGGTTACTGAAGTTGATTGTAAGAGTTGATAGGTGTTTAAAACCTTCGTACAATTTGTTTTCAGGACAAACTTATTTCTATGACTTCCAGAAGACGAATAGAAGATTCTGAGCGCTGGCGTGCTGTAGGGCGCATTGAAGCAGGACAGTCGATCACAAATGTTGCTCTTTTCCTCGGCGTTCATCATTCTGTAATTTCACGTTTATGGAAACAATTCCAAACCGCACAGAAAGTTGTCCGAAGGCCCGTGGCCGGTCGCCCAAGGCTTACAACCTCCGCAGAAGATCGATATATTGCTACTGTAGTCAAGCGGAATCGCAAAGCGACCTCTACATATGTCACATCTATGGTTACAGCGTCCATTGGTAAGGCGATATCTGCAGCTACTGTACGCCGAAGATTACATACGAGTGGACTGTACGCCCGCACCCGGGTACCTCGAGTTTGTGTTCCTCTACCCGTCCAATCAAGAGGGCAGGGTTACAGTGATGCCGGGAACATGTCAATTGGAATGTGTCTGACTGGGGCAATGTCATGTTTACTGATGATTCAAGATTTGCTCTAGAGCCAGATGACAAGCGTTTAAGGATATGGCGTGAACAACGAACACGCAATCAGTCCAAAACATCATCGAACATGACGCATTCCGAGGTGGGAGCATTATGGTGTGGGCAGGGATTTCATTGGATACCGCACCAACCTGCAGATCTTTAAACGGGGTTCTTTGACGGCTGTTCGGTATCGAGATGAAACCCTAGAACCCATTGTGAGATTGTATGCTGCAGCAGTTGGCCCTACCTTTGTTTTAATGGACGATAACGCACGTCCCCATAGAGTTGACATCGTCGATGATGGACTGGAGAGTGAAGGGATTACTGTAAGTGCTGATAGAAGGTGGCTAAAACTTTTGCACAATTTGTTTTCAAAACATACGTGTTCCTATGGCTTCCAAAAGACGAATGAAAGATTCTAAGCGCAGGCGTGCTGTGGGGCGCATTGAAGCAGAACAGTCGATCACAGATGTTGCTCTTTTCTACGGCGTTCATCATTCTGTAATTTCACGTTTATGGAACAATTCCAAACCACACAGACAGTTGTCCTAAGGCCCGTAGCCGGTGGCCCAAGGCTTACAACCCTCGCGGAAGATCGATATATTGCTATTGTAGCCAAGCGAAATCGCAGAGCGACCTCCACACGTGTGACGTCTAGGGTTACAGCGTCCATTGGTAAGGCGATATCTGCAGCTACTATACGCCGAAGATTACATATGAGTGGACTGTACGCCCGGGTACCTCGAGTTTGCGTTCCTCTATCCGTCCAATCAAGAGGGGCACAATTATAGTGGTGCCAGGAACATGTCAATTGGAATGTGCCTGACTGGGGCAATGTCATGTTTACTGATGACTCAAGATTTTCTCTGGAGCCAGATGACAAGCGTATAAGGATATGGCGTGAACAACGAGCACGCAATCAGTCCCAAAACTTCACCGAACATCACGCATTCCGAGGCGGAAGCATTATGTTGTGGGCAGGGATTTCATTAGGATACCACACCGACCTGCACATCTTTAAACGAGGTTCTTTGACGGCTGTCCGGTATCGAGATGAAGTCCTAGAGCTCTTTGTGAGATTGTACACTGCAGCAGTTGGCCCTGCTTTTGTTTTAATGGACGATAACCCACGTCCCCATAGAGCTGACATCGTCGATGACTACCTGGAGACTTAAGGGATTGCGCGTATGGCATGGCCAGCACATTCGTCCGACCTTAATCCCATTGAAAATCTTTGGGATGCTCTCGGCTGTGCTGTATCTTCACGTTTCCCACCTCCAGCCACTCTTATTGAGCTGGGAACTACTCTACAAGAAGAATGGCGATTGCTTAATTCTGCGGTATTTGACCACATAATATAAAGCATGGTCACAAGGTGTAAACTTTGTATACAAATGAGGGGAATCACATACCCTAGTAATGTCCTTTTTTCATTTTATGCTGTTTATTTTCACTTTATACATAATTCTGTTTAAGTCTCGAGTATTTCATTAGCTGATAACTTACAGAAAATTAATATTGTTTTCATTTCTGTATTTAATTACTGATTTTGTTTTATGCATAAATATATATGCTACTTTCCTGCCGAATTTTGTGTCAATCAAAGCAGTATTAGTTGATTTTTTTTCATTTTACATCTTCGTGCTTAACTTTTGGAAGTGAGTGTATTTTATTTAAGGAAGTTTTCTTTACATCCAAATAGATTAATACAGCATGCCTTAATCTTTACAAACCCGGTTCATGTCACATTTATATGTACTATTTTTTATGTAATATGTCTTTCCTTTGATACTTGTAATAACATAACTCCTTGATATGCGTTCCTCTACAATCCGCTGTTATGTCAATAAGGATAATGGAGAGGACGTTTTATGTATCATGAAACTCATTTGATTCAGCTAGTGAGTTTGTTTTCGAACTCGATCGCTGTGTTAGATGCCATTATGTTAATCTAACCTGCCATTATGATTTAGATCTCTACTCTCACTTCTCCTTTCCGTGTCCCTACCAGAATGAAAATTAGGTTAAGAATGTTTAAGGTGAGAGTTTCAGATTGTATAACAGAGCTTGTTTCTGCTTCTCGAGGGCACTTTTCTAGGTTTCTGCTAGCTCAGATAGGATTGTATCCTTATGTTTTGCTTTATAGTTGCGGACATTAACATTGTTACGCTGGTGAGAAGTTTGAGACAAATTCGCGTTAAAGCAATTGTATAGTCTTTGGCTACTAAGTTTTAAAACTTGAAACTGACTGTTACTTTAAGTTAGATCGCCATAGTGGGTTCGCTGTTTATGTCAGCACGAGAAGCATCAATCAAGGCACGAAAAGCCTACACGTCATCCTATTCTATTTGTTTAAGTTTATTCTCAATTTATTCCTGACTTTTAAAGTATAGTATACTTCATGCATTGGCTATTAAAGTGTTTTATCTGTATTTGACCTCTCTTTTCTTTGTATTTGAATTTTATTATAATTTTATTATAATTTTTCTGTCCAAGACGTATATTCTTTCATGTGTTACTGAGCATTAAAATTGTTCTGGGTCAGAAACGCAGTTGTTTCCGTGCTGACAGAAGTTTCTTATTTCATGAAACGGTGAAATTTAAAGGATGACGTATCTGAATTTATTCGTGTAGAATTATTAGTACTTATTAAATGATCGAACACAGGCACATTAAAGACTTTTAAAAATTCACAAATTTCTAATCAGCACGCATAGAATAACTATAAAAATTAAAAGTATGTTTAAATTAGTAATATTAAGATTTCTCAACAAATTATTGCCTCAACGTTCAAAATAAAAATTTTATTGATAAATGCGATGAGGACAAGCCATAAAATTTCAAATTTTTCTGGTAACATTTGTGTAAAAATGTATATACAAATCAGAACAAATATTATAATAAAACATTAAAAATCGAATCAGGGCAAATTACAAATTCCCAATTAAAATACACACATAATAAATTTTAAAAAACTTTCAAAGCTTGCAGATTTTATATTACGAACAAAAGTGCGTTTTTTTAACATTTTGTGTGTTACCTTTATTTATTTAATATAATGTTCTTCGCACATAAAACATATAAAATTCAATTTTACAGCAGTATTACAAAATATTTAAAACTGCAAAACAGTGTATCTTTAGAATTTCCGATACACAGTCTCGCGCGCAGGAGATAATTTTTTTTTCTGTACAGTGGTGCCATTGCTCGCTTTGAAAATCGTTGAGTTTGCTTATAAAAACGTTTTTAATGTCTTACAAAATATGATATGGATAATAAATTCCAAATTTGGGTTTCCAGATGCCCATATTCGGGAGAAAACGTCCAATGCTCAAAATTTGATGGCTCTAGGTACCGTTGTTGTTTCTCAGTTCGAGAAACAGACATACATTCATGCAGATTCTTCATTATTTAATTTCTTAAAATATAATGCAGGTCTATAGTGTTTGGCGGCAACAATTTGAAAAGTGAAATGTCACAAAATGCCAAAACGAAATTAATAGCCCTTCTGGGCTAACGCCATTTTGGGCTAAAAGTCAATGCTCAAACTCAATCAAAATATAAAAATCTGTATGAAAATACATTGAAGTTGGAATGAAGACAAATGATAATTTCGAGCTAATTAGCGCTAGCTTAGCAAC
This sequence comes from Stegodyphus mimosarum, assembly GCA_000611955.2. Taxonomy (NCBI): domain Eukaryota; kingdom Metazoa; phylum Arthropoda; class Arachnida; order Araneae; family Eresidae; genus Stegodyphus; species Stegodyphus mimosarum. Next base: position 152,709 of record KK120608.1, on the reverse strand, counting down.
ACCTAGGCCCACCAGCGGCCGAGCGGTAAAGACGCTGAACACTGGTAGTTCGGTCCGAGGTTCGAATCCCGCGAACGGGCTGGCTGCATGGGCGTTTTCGTGGTTTTCCCCATGTGTAACGTGTATACGAGCCAGTTTCCCTTAGAAAGTCCTCCACGAAGGCATCCCTCCCCTTAGGCAGATAGCCCTCGTGTGCTTTGCCGTAATTGAATAACCCAACCCAACCCCTTAGCAACACCTAACTTAACTGTAGATGACGAAGAAAGAAGTTATTTCCTTCTAAAGTGTCATGGTAATCTCTCTGATGAAACCAACAGAAAATAAATAATGGAGATTATATTTTTAATTTCACAGGAGCAATGGTGACAGATAATACGGTTGCAAATTGGAAAACACGATTTCTTGGAAATAGCAGACTGTAAAAGGATATCAAATGGACGGAAGTTCCCAGAACAAATAAATTATCTGAAAGCTTGAGTAGAAGTTTTGAAAATTCTGTACATTGAAATATTATTTCAAAATATCAGATTTTATCAGAATCTTTTATCATAGAATATAAAAGCATAGCGTGTTGACATAATATTTGTGCAAATTAAAGTCTATCAGAAAGATGTTTTATCGAAAATGAGGACTTGAAATTCGTTGAGAGAATGTACGTTATATGAAAGACCAGACGTTATCTGAAAAAGATACCAGACTTTATTTGAAAAATGTAAGACTGGAAATGCTTCTAAACTGTATTGGGAAACAGTTTCAGAGTTTAAAATATTAAATGATAATTTCATTACAGAGAACTCGAAAAAACGAAATTTGACATTAGTTGCTAAACGTAAAAAAATATCAAACAGTGCTTTAGAACAATTGAAAGCTGTTATAAGATTGGAATGATTTGGTTATAGTTATCAGTATGAAACGCTATCAAAATCTATTCTAAGTAAACGTATTGATAAAGAAAAATATTGTAATACTGAAAGTGAACTAGTCTGGAGAAGTTGTAAATGCTATTTTCAAGGACATGGTTTTAAATTATTTAACTAAAATTTGTTCAAATTGTCTAGTTTTCTTCTTATTTATTTTTTTTTTGTAATGAAGGGTGCCCCAGAAACGGACACCCTTTGTGTTCAAACTCTTATTAAAGGCACCCCGTTTTTCATGTTTTTATTAGAAATTTATCATTTTTACTCACACAATTATTAATGTATCTGTAATTATTGAATCTTTAATCATTTGTACTTTATATAAATTTGTTGTCTGTTGGCACTCATCTATTTGTATATATCTTTTTATTAGAAAACGTAATTTGCCCTTTTTGATATTTAATATTTTAGAAAAATTTTGCCCTCGTTGTTTCATACATTTTTATGCAATTTTTTAGAAAAATTTGAAATTTTATCATTTTTCCTCATCATGTTTATTAAAATATTTCCTTGATTTTAAAAGTGAGCCACGAATGATTTTGAGACCTTGAACTCGTTAAAATTTGTTGCTGTAGACAGATTTTAAATTGTTTGTTTATTTTATACTTATTTGTTGTCTTTTGGCATTCATCTATTTGTATATATATATTTATTAGAAAACGTAATTTGCCCTTTTTGATATTTATTATTTTAGAAAAAATTTTGCCCTCGTTCTTTTATACATTTTTTATACACTTTTTTAGAAAAATTTGAAATTTTATCATTTTTCCTCATCATGTATTGAAATATTTCCTTGATTTTAAAAGTGAGCCGCGAATGATTTTGAAACCTTGAACTCGTTAAAATTTGTTGCTGTAGACAGATTTTAAGTTGCTTGTTTATTTTATACGTACTTTTTATAAAAATTTGATAATTTATATAATTTTCTTGAATGTGTCCTCATTCGATCATTTGACAACTACTGCTATTCAGTTTTTCAGAGAAATTGCTTTTAGCACATCCATAAAATCTTTTGATTGTTGTTTTTACGTGCGTACGGGCAATGGATTGAATGCAGAAGTCGTTAAAAAGTTAATGAATTTTATTCTTTTCATAATAAATAAAACAAAATGCTGAAATATCCTCAGAGGTATTCGTACAATATCACAGTATCTGAAACGTTAAAGAGAACTCAATTCAAAACAGAGAAACTAATTCAATCTCACAGCGAATTCGCTACAATCAACAACAGCATTAAGTAAATAAACCCTTCGCTTAAAACAGCTTTAACTGAGCTGAGGTGTTTTAATTTGGCTTTTATAATCTTTTTAATTATTCACTAGAATATTCTGGTAAAACCTGTTTTCTAGATTTTTCTAGATTTTTGTGGAAGACAACAGCAATTACTAGATATTTATTTTTAAATATTAAATGCACAAGCTCTTTTATTTTTACTTTTCCGACGTAGCTTTCTTTACAAAAATCGTCTGCGTTGCACGAGAAAATAAAACAGTTTTAATTACAATTCTAAATAAATACGAAATCCGTAACACTATTTTAAATCTAGTTTTCATTTTTTACTGATTATGAATTTCCAAAATTCTTAATTCGAAATTGCTTCTGCTCCTAATTCTCATCATTGGTTGGAGAGAGTTCTTTTTTCATGCTTATCACCGTTTCATTTTGTTTTTTTGATATATCGTTTCCTGACAGCCAGTAGTGCTGTTTACATTCAATTAACCTCAGTCGCTGTTCAGTGATTAGTTAGCTCAGTTAAAACGGATTCCCGAGATTTGATGCTTTTTTCGTTAGCAGTAAATATTCCTATCTAGTTTTGTTTTCTATTAATTTAATGATTGCATCAAATTTCTGGCTGTTGCGGACCCGGTTTTGAATTATAAAAATGAAATCAATTTTGTTTTGCTATAACCAGTAATTTTCCCTAATCATTATTTACTAAAGGTATTTTATAATAAAATTTTATTAACAAGAATTTATATTTATACCAAAATATTGTATTATTTAAAATATGTTGGAGCCCTGTATGATGAGGTGAATTAATAAATTGCAATATTTTTCTTTTGCAGTTGGAAGAAAACATTACGTTTACGATTTCTATGATGGTAGTTCCACGACTCAATTAAGTTCTGAACACAAATTCTGAAATTTGACAATTCTGCTTTTGCTGCTCTAGTTTGAACTTCTCAAGCAAACTTCTAATTTCTAAATGTCACAATCTCTACATAATTGTTCGAATATGACAACTAGATTCCTTTTGAAATCATCGGGATTCTTTTGGAAAGACAGCTCCAGGTCGGTAACATAATGTTACAATTACGCAAGCAACGTTTCTTTCAGTTGTTGACTACTGCTTGCATTATCCTTTCCATCTGGAAAATGGTAGCCTGTCAGAGAAGAACTAAAAGGACAGCTATTATACCAGGTGATATCATGATCGGTGCTCTCTTTTCCGTACATCATGCTCCAGGGCAGAAACAAGCACAATCACGCACATGTGGTGATATTAGAGAGCAGTATGGCCTTCAAAGGGTCGAAGCTTCGTTTCAAACAGTGGATGAAATAAATAGGAACGAAACGTTACTACCAAACATCACCTTAGGCATCGAAATTAGAGATTCTTGCTGGTACTCACCAATTGCGTTGGATCAAAGCATTGAATTCATTCGTGACGCTATCAAACTGAATGATGACGTTATTGCTGAAGCCAATGCCTCCAGTGTGCCAGTGGAAAATGTACCGGAATGTCTAGTTAAACCAGCAAAGTCGCTGAAGAACTTGGTTGGTGTCATCGGACCTGGATCCAGTACTGTCACTATCCAAGTACAAAATCTTCTGCAACTATTCAACATTCCTCAGATTGGTTATTCTGCTACGAGTCGAGATCTCAGTGATAAAAGTTTCTATAAATATTTTCTGCGGGTCGTTCCATCTGACTTCTACCAAGCGCAAGTGATGGTTGATTTAGTACGGACATACAACTGGACTTATGTTTCAACTGTACACACAGATGGTAAGTGTAAAAGTTTTGAATCTGATGATTTGAATGTTTATTCATGAGTAGAAAAAAATGTTCGCACTTAACTTTTAATTGACTTGGGTAGGGAGGGACCGATGTTCACGGTAGATCAAAATGATGATTAAACTGCGTGTTGTTAACAACACAAAAAAGAGCAATAACCCATAATTAACAGAAAAATGCTTTTCAAATTTACCTGCATTCACAAGCAATTTAATCAGGAAAACAAATTTATTTGATTAGGAATATTTTGTCAGTGTTCGAAACAAAACCAAACCAAAAAGAATAAATAAATAAATACAATTTAGTAACTTTCTCACTTGATTTTGGTGATTCTTCATAAATATAGAAATTTATCAACTTTTTTTGTCGATGGATTACTATTTACAGGCATTTAAAAAATCTTGTAGAAAAAATTGAACCATGTTTAATGTATATTTGACTTTAAATACTAGTTTAAACTTATATGTTTAATATGTTACGACTTTAAATATTAGTTTAAACTTATATATTCGTTTAAACTTTAGTACGTTTTTTATGCATACTATAGTTTAATTAAATATGCCCTACATATGCATTTATATCTGACCGAGTAGAGATAAAATCTGTTGTTCATATTATTTACCAAGCAATTTTTCAAAACCTTTTGATTTAAGCAAATACTCATGAAACCGAAGGCGGAATAAGACACTCAAAGAAGCAAGCGGTCCTGAGTACGTCATCAGTGTGTTCTTCCGGTTTCAGCTGCGAGAAGCCGAAGAACCAGCCCTTTAGCCCTGAATTTCAACTATGTGGTGTTCAAGGTCAACGATACGTGCAACGTTGTACTGCTTGCTACGATAAAATTCGTGGAATTGTTCTCATTATGTCACACGAGTGAGACCAGTCACACATGCACGCAATACCCTACACTTTGTGAAGAACTCGTGAAATGTAATGTATGACAGAAAACAGGACTTCCTGTAGGGTATTTATTATAGAATAAAAATGGAAATATCTTAAAAATAATTTTAAAAAAAAGTGCAATTTATTTATAAATTAATTGATTCAACAGACGGAAATAAACGGAATATAGATTACAATTATTCATTTTATAAAACGTGAAAACAGCAAACAAGTTTTGGCATTTATGGTAAAAGATATTATGCTTGTACTTTTGAATGGAAAATGATAACATTTTATTCTTTTTTGAAATTGAATTAAATGCACTTAAATATCCGTTATTACCATAATAACACTCTCTGGTAAATAAAGAGACAATTTGCTTTTTAACACAGCATCTTACACAAAGATTATTCTGTGCCGTTTACATAATTGTTTTGAAAATTATAATGAGGATTCACTAACAGATTTCTACCCTATTGAGTTATCCGGGTAAAATGCGTAACGCATCGCTTACTAAATGCTGGTTGGTAAACAATTTCGTATCTTTAACATTTTAGAAATGTTTGGGGGAAATTCTAGATGTATTAAGCAACTTTGAAGCAATTCAAAGCAACTTTTCATTATTCGAAAGTTGTATATTAAGTAAGGTTCTTTTTGCAATAAAATCAATAGGCATACTTTATGATAAACGAATATTTTTTTTAACTTCTTTTGTGCATAAAGTGTTATAAAGGTAAATAAATAAATAACATATAATGAGTTGCCAAATGAAGAAAGTCGTTTTGCTGGGATTGCATAACTTGGTGTTGCAAGGGCATGGTTCTTTTCCCCCTAGCGTATATGTCCACGTCGAGGACTTTGTTAGGACGTTGGTCTGTAATTTGCGTTACAAGCCTCGTGTAACAAGCTATTCGGCTGCAGAAAGTTGAACCCAGATAAAAAAAAGTCACCGATTTGCGACTGCACATGTGTGCTGTTAGACTTTTGAAACATAAATGTTTAGTTGAACAAACATATCTCATAAATTCCTCGGCTAGAAGTTAAACATTATGTCAAAAATTATAATATGAGCTGTCTAATTTATTTCAAATAATGTCGCTCAGTATCTTCCGTGGGAAAACGGAATCACTTGAGTTAGAAATTCAAAAAATATGTGTCTCTCTTCTAATATCTATAGTGTTTGGTACACTAATGTTATAATTGATTATTTCGAAACGGGTTTCGAATTAGTGTTGTATATAACGACAGTAAATAAAGTGTTTCAAATGGCGAAACAGATATTTCTCAAATGTTAAGATATTCTTTTTCACATTAAGTAAGCATCAGTACATGATCTGATAGGAAAAGATGTTTGCCATGGAAAGACGTGTGCCAGGAAGGTGTTCTATATGTGCATCATGCTCAAGAAAAATCTATGTTTAAGTGACAGTTACATTAGACGTGATGAAACTGCATACTAAGCTCTGATGCAACGTTTCGCTGTTTAAATTCCAATAGTACAATATGTAGAGGCATCTATTACATCTTAGATGCATTCCCCCTCAAGAAAACAGTTCTGTAGGCTCAGGCGTCAAAAGTTTGAGTCGAGACCTCGAGAGTTCAGGTCATCCCATTGCGGGTTTCTACTGATGCAGCTTTGAAGAAAGTTATGTTAAAATAAGACGTAGAATTATTTGCTGAACGTGGCAGCATGTTCCTTCCCTTTTTCATCAGGTTATCAAAGACATACCTTTGTATTTAATCTATAACGAATTTGAAACCAAATAGATTCTCTTTCTTCTTTTTGATATATCTGCATTTTCTTTCCCTCAATGAGCATAAAAACTCAAAATTACATCTTGTAAATGATATCATGTTTAGAAGATTATTACTCAAAATAAATATGTCCAATATCATACCGAAAGTGTCTTTGTTAGCATAAAGATTTCCCACTTTGTCATACCTAAAAAAAGTTATCTGAAAACGTATCTTATACCCTAACAAAAATACAACTTCGAGCTATAATCATCCGACCAGCACCAAACGACGTGAACGTAATAATAGCTATTCCCTTTATCCTCGATAGAACGACTAGACACCAAATAAAAGCATAAATGTTGAGTTGGTGATGATACCACCAAAAGAAGAAAGTTATGGTTAGTTTATAGCCGCAGGGTTAGCGTCCAGGATAGAAAAAAGAAAAAGAGGGAGAACATTGGAGGAGAAAAAATGTGTTTGAGAATTCTATTCATGGAGAGATCGTTTAAGTACCAGTTCGTTTCAGCCAGGACATTCGATTCGATGAGACCACAACTTAAATCGATCTGTGTTCTTTTTTCGTCTGGACTGTAAATTGCAACTGGGAGGATTTTCCAAAGAATTGCTGTTGAGTTCTTTCTTTCGGTGGTTAATTTTACACTTGGAGACACTTTACTTCAAACTGTGACAGATCGTTAGAAATGTCCTGCAGACTGTGATACCTACCACATTATTTGAGTTGCCACGTGTTTGACACCGAATAGTTATCAGTAATAAACTGTCTTATAGAGAGTTACTGTTATTTCTTTAGTTATGTGGACTGATGAATGAGTACGGAAATAAAATATCATAAAAATGGTGAAATTTCTTTGAGAAATAATGACTTCATTTAATTTATGGCCATATTTAATAATAGTAATTTGAGATGCTGCCGAATTCCTACGGGTAATATGAACGTCTCGCAGGAAACTTTATTTCTTATCCGGTTGGATTGAATTCTTTGTGACTTCAATTCTGTATGATCAGATACAGATGTAAAAAACAAAATGGAGGTATAATTAAAACACTAATTAAATTTAGTTTTTGAAAATATCTAGGTTTCGATACTTTCGCTTTATTTTTATTGTTTAGCGACCGAACAACTGTACGGATGTTAGCTAGCTTAAATTTTTAGTCTGTTTCAAACATTCAGGCGATATGTCGACCTGTTTTTCATTAAAATAACAGTCACCAGAGGAGAAGATTTAAAACAAGTCTTTTTATTAGTTCGCCATGAGGAAACCCGAGTTATAAGAAATTGAATATGATGCTAACAATAAAGTCCGCCTATAGGTTTTGGCACAAACCATTGACTCACGCGAGCGCGAGCAAACACGGAAAATGCTGAAGCTGACTCAGGTAAATTAGAAGTTGAGTGAGAATAAAATTGAGACGGTTAATGCTAACTCCTACATTCAAGAATTCTATTGTTCGATCTAGAAATGGCCAAAGCATGACTCGCGAGACGTGTGCATCTTTTGGAGGCGAGTTTTGCGGCTCTCATGCATATAATATATATATATATATATATTATATGCATATGTGATGTTGATGATGTAGAAGCATTGATTGTATATATATATATATATATATTTATATATATAATGGGGTGAACTAAATTTATTCAACAGTAACTTATTCAGTAATTGATTGAATTGAGTAGCAGGGAGGAAAAATCAGCAATGTCCTCGCTGAGACTCGAACTACTGACCTCTCGAATATGCGTCGAGCCTACTCACCACTACACCACGAAGGTATGGGAAGGAGACGGGAGAAATGCCTTATAAGCCTTGTTCTCAAAGAAAGCTTTTCCTTGGGTAAACTGGAAAAACATATTTTTGAAGGTAGCATGTGGCTAGAGAAAAGTGGAAGAGAGCAAAAAGAGGAGAACCAAGGAGAGGTAACCACAGAGCTTCATTAAAGAGACAGATTCCACAGCAAAGATCTTTTACACCAATGCAGGTTTATATTAAGATGATTACATTTCGGGTCACATTATAAGAATTTAAACGAATTAAATTTCAACAGATTAATATTCGGATGGTGGGTTAAGATTTAGTTGCATTCCAGGAATAATTGCGCAATAGAGATCAGATGACGGATCATTTTTTGGAATTCCAGAAAGTAAAGAGAAAGAAATTAAGTTAATTAAAAATTAAGTTAATAAGAAATAGAAAAGTTATTTTTCTGCTATTTATAGAATGAAAAGGGCAAAATGCTCAAATTAAAAAAAACAGTTAAGTGCTATTGTTAATTCTTTATTAGCGCGGTGTATATTTTATATTCATATATATATATATATGTCATATTTCCGGAAGCATAGAAGAGGTTAGCTTGCAGTCGTCATGACAGAGGGTGACACCGTACAGATAAAGATAACAAAACATGAACTTTAAGAATTTCCAGGCTTTATTTCCGCGCATGTAAAATCATCACAGTAGATTTTTATCCTATCATAATGAAATCCTGTACATTTTTATGATTCAATCATAACGAAATACGATAAATTGCTATGTACATTGATTCTTAAAAATTAAGTTACAGATATTCTAGACGGGGAAACAAAGCGTGGAGATATTAAAACGTATTTCTCCGATCTTCTTCGGATGCCTTCGGGCAGTAGTGGTCAACACCCTGGGTTCGTATTCCAGATGTCCGTGGTTCGAATCCCGGCGAAGGCGTTGCTCATTTTTCTCTTCTCTTGCTTCGAAATGTCCTAATGTCTCTACACTGGCGCCCGAACTAAAAAAGGGGTGAATGATGATTCTCCACCACTAGGATGTGGCGAATGAGTCCAATAACCCCCAGTCGCCCTTTAAAAGGGGGAGTATTTAGGGTATTTCTGCCACCTTCTTTGCATGCCTTCGTGGTGCAGTGGTCAGCACGCTGGTCGCGTATTCGTGAAGTCCGTGATTCGAGTCCCGGCGAAGGTGTTGCTCATTTTTTCTTCTATTTTGCTTTGAAATATCCTAATGTTTCTACAATATTATCAAGATAGAAGCTAGGAAAAGAAGTGACATAATTAGCTACTAGAGGTATTTATACCAGAGTAGGTGCGATTCTAGAGACAGGCTATGATTGGTTAATATTAGTTTCGGTTGCCCTTTTCAGTAGCATTCCATAACGTCCATAGCATAAATCCTCGAATTTGGGAGAACAGTTGAATTTAGAGATAGAGCACAAAAATTAGAATGTTAAATTTGAGGTCGTCAATTATTTTTTAAAGCAGCTGTCGTATTTT
>KK120608.1:115986-142678 GCA_000611955.2 Stegodyphus mimosarum | reverse complement strand
TATATATATATATATATATATATATGTATGTGGTAAAATATAAAAGTAAATTTTGCCTTCTTAAATACGAATTTTTCCATTTTGATTTCAATGCGTTGCAATGAAATTATAATTAAAAAAAGACACTTCAGAAGCAGTGTAAATACAAAATCATGGCAGAAGTATTAAGAAATGTTGCCGGCTATCTACAGAATTTCAGAGAACAATAAAAGTGATTGGATAGAAATGACCTGGGAAAGAATTATTTAAATCCATTCCTTATAAATTTCTGTCTGTTTGACAATTTGGGTTTGAATGTTTTTCTCCTTTCCAATAGTTTTATGATAAAATTTAAGAATATTTTTTACACATTTGTGTTCTTTTCAATATGCATTTAGTTTGACTTGTTCCTTCATGACGTTTTCTAATGATATTATATTTCTCGTGAAAATAATTTCTTCTTCTTCTCTGTGCAAAGAACAAACTGCTAGTTTGGCATCACTTAAATGCGAAGAGCCTTTTTTTACAATGATGAGAAAACTTGCTTTACCAAATTGTATTCAAACTGATGCGTTAAGCATTTTAGTGCGTTAAGCGCTAGCATATTTAACGCAACAGTATTCACTTGTATGCCAGTGTGGTTTTTCTCAGGTAACATCTGTATCATTCATAATCATGCATTAACACATACACAACTCACATTAATTTTAAGACTTACTTTATTCGTGCCTGATTTTCTATAGTGGGAAAAAATTTTTAAGATATACAGACGTCCCTTGATTTTTGCGACTGATTATGTAATGCTACGCTTCCATTCATCATCGAACAAACATAAAATATTTCTCTTGCTAGGTATTACCATTCTTAATAGCGTGAGATGTTTAAGTCTTCTGTCGCATAAAATCAAACAACTTTTATTTTTACTTTAAATTTTTAATATTACATTTCAGTGATGGATTTTGTAACCTATCAAATGGTATATCACATCTGAACGATAATTTTTATAAACATTTGTATCATTAATTAATTGATAAAAAGGGTTTCTAATGCTACAAATACAGCGTAATTGTTTGCACTCATCCTCAGCTTATTATAAGCCCAAAGGAGCGTTACCACCGAAAAGATATTAATTTCGTTTTGGCATTTTGCACCGATTCACTGTGAATGTCTGTATCACTTTTCGAACTGTCGCCACCAAATATTATCGCCCTGTGTTATATTTTAAGAATTTAAACAATGAAGAATCTGTATAAATGTATGTATGTTTCTCGCATTCTGATAAAACAACGGTACCTAGAGCCATCAAATTTTTAATAACGTAATCCTACTGCGAATATGGACATCTGGAAGATTTGGAATTTGTTTTTATCTAATTTATACTTTGTAAAACTTTAACGAATTTTTGATTAACAAACTCAACGATTTCAAAGCGAGCAGTGGCAACATTGTAAGAAAAAAAAACATTTTTATCTCTAGCGCGCGAGACTTTGTATCGGAAATTATCTTGCGATATTGCTCTTGAACTGAATTTTATGGTTTAAGTGCGAAGAAGATGATATTTAATAAATAAAGGTAACACAAAAAACTTTAAACAAAGGACCCTTTGGGCGTAATGTCAAATCTGAAAGCTTTCAGGTTTTTTATTAAAATTATAAATTAACTATAATATAACTTAATTGCATTTTTTAAAGTTTTATTAGTCTGCGTCGAGGTAAAAGTGAAACCCTTAAATATGTTAAAGCAAAATATGTTAAAAATTTATCTACATAGAATTAATGTATCTTTCGTTTATTATTTGAATTTATCTATGTTATTACACATCAGGTTATCAGTGTAATTATGTGTTATATCGAGATTTATTTGTGTTCGATATAAGAATTTTAATTTGTTTTTATAAATATGGTTCGTTTATTAATATTATATTTATTAAATACTATTTGTCAGGTTTCTAAATCTGTCAAACAGAACCAACAAACTCCTGGCCACATAGCTGATTACTGCTAGTTCGACTCACATTCGAACCCAAATGAATAATTGGTCGTATGGTCGGGTGTTGTGGTTTCCTCCATGTGTAACGTGAATAAGTTTTAATTAAAACGTTCTCCTTGGGGACATCCCTTTCCTTAAACTGATAGATCTTGTTTCCTTTGCCATACTCAAATAATCTAATAAAATTGGTCAAAAAAACTAACAGGTGCATACAACAAAATGAAATTAAATAAGTGCATACAGCGATAAAAAAAAAAAAAAAAAAAAAAAAAAAGAGGAAGAATAAATTTTTAATTAATTTCACATTTTTTAACGATAAAATCTTTTACTTAGGCCAATTTTCTTCTTTCGCATTTATCTTAATTTTTTCCCTAACATTTCATATGTTTTTCCCTAAACATTTACAACTAGCAATAAAATAGACATACGTTAATCTTTTCTCAGCTTCAGAATGGGCATTTTCGATGAAAAAAAAGTTACTTCTGATCAGAAAATTCGGTACATGATTAATACTCGAGTTACGGTAAAAGACAAATATACATACATATGACGTATACCTCTACAACTAATTGACATATTAAATAAAGCTTCCGCAGACAATATTAATTTTTTTAAATTTCATTAAAACTTAATCTTTCATCTGAAGCTGATTCATTAAGTACTTCTTACTATTTTTGTTTTACTTTGAACGCTCAAAGATATCATTAGCTTAACGACTTTCTTTCTAATTGCGAGGGGTTCAACTGCGTGTAGTACTTAATTATGCTAACTCTAGCATCTGAATAATTTTTTGCGTTTACGTTTATGGGATTTTTATTATTTATGGACCCATTCATGAAAATCAGACTCAAAGTCGTCTGCCAACAAGAATGTTAAGTATACTTATTTCCATCACCATTTCTTAATTCTCGATGGTCTTTTTTTTAATTTATTTTGCAGTAATTACAAGAGGAAATGTTTAGAGGAAATTGCTTTTACTTGACATATGATACTGCACCAGAAACACAGTTTTTCCATAGCATGTTTTATTGAAAGACCATTTGATATTACCTTTTTCTATATCGCAATTTAATTCTGATGTTTTTGATCCTGCAGCCTTGCCAAATTTATATATCGTTACGGTATCAAGGCATTTATCAAAACTATGTAAGTTGCTATGTTATTTTAAAGATGGTATTTTATCCATAGAGTATATACTAGTACATTTAAATTGTGTAATTAGTAATGCCTTAATTTAGTAATACTTACGAAAATGTGTTGAAATAATTTACAGTACATTTAATTTATATAATTTATAAAGTATTAAGTTAATAACTTTTATGATAATTTGTCCATCCTTCTAACAGATGTAAGTTATTTCAAAACCATATAATAATAATTTGTATCATTTTGGCTTCATCTAAAATCTTTTAACCTTTTCGATAGCATCTTAATGTAAAATTACATAGATTAATCTAGAAAAGGCACAGTCCAAAAAAAGTTATTACTGCTCTTAGAATACAAACAGGAAATACCCAAATTAAAAATACAGAATTAAGAAACTATTATTAAATAAATTATAAAGATGATTTACGTGTTTTTTATCTTTTAATTTTTATATGTACATCTTTGTAATGAAGTATAAACTAAAATGATCATTAAATTAGAATTATATGTAAGAAGAAGGCTAGAAAGTGTAGTGAAATTTTATTTAATGAAATAATATATCAAAGACCGAATTTTATTACCAAAATTAATAAGAGAATGAAAAGTGTCTTCATATGTTTATAAACTTCTGACTTCATCTAGTGACATCATCATTTTAATAAAATTCAATTTCTGAAGTACATTTAATAAGTCCCATGCAGTTTTAATTCATGAACTTGTTATCCCAGTATAGTACAAAGGAGTGCACTGATGTTCAAGTGAAAGATATTATATGTATATTATCTAAAGATCTAATTAGATACGTGCCACATGTCTTGGGCTGCAACATGATAAACGAAGAATTTAGAGCATTAAAGTACAGAAACTATTGCAGCAGACATAAGTATATGAATGCAGAGTTTATTTAATGTAAAATACAAAGCAGTGATATTTAAAACAACATTCATATTTCATTTCAAATTATAATTTTATATGTGTTTACATATCATAAACTATTTCAGAAAACAAATTAATTATAGTCTGTGTAATTAAACTAAACTTTAATTTCTATTCTATGAGCGGCAGAGTTTGAAGTAGCACTTGTTCTTCATATAGCCTCATGAACATTTGTAGCAATAAATTTTTATTTTCTTAGTAAAATATTGTAGTCTGTTCTTTACCTTGAGAAGAAATCTGAATGATGATTATGTTTAATTTGGCTAATGGACTCAGATTCGTACAGAGCGAGAGCAAAATTTATTGCTCTTGACATAAATTTTCAATATTTCTGCCTTCTTTTAAATTTTTTTACTCAAAACAAAAGGACTTCTTTTATGGTAAAGAAGCGGCATCATCTATCCTGACCGTTTGTTTATATAAATAGCCAGACCGGTGGCTGAAAAGAAAAACTTTAAAACTTTTTCAAACTGATCCATTGTCCTGTAACGGAGATTTGCTTTTACAGGCAAATAAGACAACTTAATACCTATGTCTCTCATAGCAGACATAAAAACGTACTTCATTTATGTTTGAGCAGAGATTCTTCCGATGATATTCTTTACTCCAATCATTACAAAGGAAAAATACCAGCGATGAGATAAATGGACGTAATAAATTATAAAACGAGATATTATCACCAAAATGTTACCATCAGCGGGGAGTATATGTTTTTTACTGGATGAAATATATATATTAATGTACCCAGAAAATTACTAGATATTACCTTTTCGCAGAATTTATATAATATTTTACATCGAAACTTATTATGGTTTACTAAATAGAAAGCCCTGAATGCTGGCTGAGTTGTTAAGCTAGACTGAGTCCTTATGCTAACGTAAAATTAGTTACCCTGGAAGAAGAAAGATCGTGACGTTTATTATTCGAAATACACTGCAATAGTTAGATTAAACATGAAAAAAGTATACATTTAATGTTAATTATTTTAAAATCTTTTAAAAATAGTTGCAAAATAAGAGACGGATTGTCAAAGGAAAATTTTGAAACTATAATCCATATTTAAGAGAAAAAAGATAGCAAAATAAGTATTCATACGCATGTAAGATACAACAAAATACGATAGCTGCTTTAAAAAAATAATTGGCGATTTCAAAATTAACATTCTAGATTTGGAGCTCTCCCCCTAAATTCATCTCTTCTCCCAAATTCGAGAACTTTCTAACGTTATGTAACGCTACTTGAAAAGAGAAACTAAAACTAAAGTTAACCAATCATAGATTAGCTGTACTTGTGCATCTAACTTGGTATAAATTCTGCTGGCGATTAATTACGTCATTTCTTTGCGTGCCTTCGTGGTGTAATTTAGAAGTATACTAGACCCGTATTCGAGATTCCAGGGTTCGAGTCCCACTGAGGGCATGACTCATTTTCTTTTACCTCCTAGTTTTCCTCCTCGGGGGCCGACGTAGAGAACTCTGCGAAGCTACTGGCTAGGATCTGTACCTAGGCAGTCTCGGTCACGGGGGTTTACAACTTATGAACCTAGTGGTTCTGGGAGCTCCAGAAAGGTAATTTATTGGCCGGCCGGGGTTCGGCATGTCTTAGAGCGGGGTGGCTCTGGTAGCCCGGGGCTAACTCCTTGGGTTTGCTGGGTAATGTCCCCCTGCGACGGGCTCGCCCGAGCGACTGGTGGGTAGCAAATTGATGACCAGTGACGCACCAAATTGGGTGCGTTGCGCCGACCCCTCAAGGTTCCGGGAATGAGGTTGAACCTCTGCCTCGGTTCTGCGGGGGGAGGACCTGTAGTGCTTTTTGCGGAACGGGGAAGCCAAAGGTTGTTGTTGTTACCTCCTAGTTTGTCCCTAAGACCCACCCTGAGCGTTCAACTCACTGCATTGCTTTTAGTAGCGCCATATGTGACGACAGCCGGAACAAAGCGAGCAAATTTGCAAACTATTCGCGTCCTAACATCAAAACTGGAACTGGAACTACGTCATTTCTTCAGCTACATTCCTTCGGTGGCTTCCGCCTTAACGTCATCTCAGATTTGCTATGCCCAGCTTTATTTTTATTTTAAGATGATATAACGTGCATATAAGAAATTATCGTAATTGTTATGATTAAAGAGTATATTGTTTACAAGGACTTATTCTAATGTGCCTGCAAATAAAGATCGATTAGCTAAATTTAGTTTGGTACAAACTCATTCCTTTCGCCGTACCACTCAACCATCGCGTCTGTGCTTCGAAAATCACATATATCACATATCGATAAAATATATTCTATATAGATAAAAAAGCACTATAAATTCCGTATTTAACTACTTGTCCTAAAATAAAGTAATTTTCTTAGATGTGCACTTCAGGAAATAATCATGTTATTGAAAAGAGTTACTTATTCTCTTTCATATCGACCAATTGAAATTCAGCATTTGTTACCTACCGAGAAGTGTTTCCCTTTTTCTGTATGGAAATGTCAGAATTCATCCATTAGGGAATGGAAAGAATAAGCTCCCATGATGCAAGTAAACGGATTAGATGCAAACGAAGCAAACTAAATCAATTTAGAATCGCATGAACATTATAAATAGGACAGAACACATTATTCGAGGGAAATTAAATGCATATTTTATCGGGAAATGCCTCGTGCCGTTTTTATGAATCTATTTGTTGCGAGGGCAACAGAAACGCTTCTTTCACTCACATGTCTCTTAAATTGATATCAAAAGATGCTGTACTTAAAACTGACGTGGATATTAATTTTCAAACATGATTATGCTTTTTATAAGCTTATGTATTTATTTAGGTTTCTGAATATGAATAATAGGCAAATGTATGTCCATTATAATTTCGATTCCCGGTTC
Source organism: Stegodyphus mimosarum (assembly GCA_000611955.2). Taxonomy (NCBI): domain Eukaryota; kingdom Metazoa; phylum Arthropoda; class Arachnida; order Araneae; family Eresidae; genus Stegodyphus; species Stegodyphus mimosarum. The sequence goes on along the minus strand of KK120608.1, from coordinate 135,765 downwards.
CCGAGTTATGTCATCCAGATAACGGGTAAGGGAATTTATTAAGCAGATAGGAACTGGAGAAAACAAGTTAGTATTCATGGAAATAGGGTCTACTGCTTTTTAATTAAGCTTTAAACTGACAGTATATAAGAAAGAAAAATTAGAAATAATGAGAAAAGTGAAATATTATTTTAGAAAATAAAAAAAATAACTAAAGGACTAAAACTAGAAATTAGTGAAAATTTACAGTTTGACATTTAACAGTTCTTTTAAAAAAATCTTTCTTTAGAAATCTAAATTTGTAGAGAAAAGAAATGAGGTAAACAAAAGATGCGATATTTTGAACTTCATTTAAGTTAAGTTAGGTTATTTGAGTATGGCAAAGCCACGAAGGCCACCTGCTTAAGAAGAGGGGTGCCTTCGTAGAGGATGTTATAAGATAAACTGGCTTGTATTTACGTAATACATGGGAACATCTCAGAAATATATACTGCAGCCAGCTTGTTTCTCTGCGTTCAAAGCAAAGCAAATCGAACTGTCAGTATTCTGCGACACCAACCACTCGACCACTGGTTAGCTTCCTTAATTATTCATAAATTAGTATTGATTGCTCAAAAGCCTGCGTAAAAGCATTAACTAATTGTATATCAGTACCAAAATAACGAAGAATAGTTTTATTAAATTAGCAATTAGTTTGAGGTCAAAATGTCAACTGCCCATTCAGTTGTTTAGGTCTTTCAGGTCTTTTTTTCTGGTATCACTTTACTTTCACCCGAAATATGCAAATTAAATTTTATAGAAGTACACACTAAAGCTTAGTATATACTGGATCATATATGATTCATTTAATACTTAACGTTTGTACTTACACAGTTCGACTACTGATGCTTAGAGTTACAACGAAAGAGATTTAGAAAGGAACTTGCTGAAGCATTTGCAAGGAAGCTTCAAATAAGGCCTAAAATTTTGTTCTTCATTTTGACTTTTTTCCAACTCAGTTAGCATTTGGGGTTACAAATTTATTATTTGTGGAGCTAGTAACTTGAACTTACGTTCGTTACTACTGGTTAAAGCATTTATCTAACAGTCAGTTAAGAGAATATGCATGAAACAGAAACACAGAAGCTCTAAAAACTGAAGACATTTAACTTCTGTTTGACATGTATTTAAGACAGGAGCTACGTGTCGTTTGAAACTGAATCTAGTAAGAGTACGTTTTCTAAATTTATCTTAAAATTTTGCAGATGCTATAATCTGAGGCCAAAGGCTATTCAATGAAATTGTCATGCAGGATAAAACGAAACTTTCATTGAAATCAAACTCATTGTAAAATCGAATTTCAGCGATTTTTGGGAATTCTTTGTGCTATGATAATTACATATAAACTTTATTAGGTATTTCTCCCGCGTTTATAGCATGTCTTCGGAGTGCAATGGTCAGCACACTTGGCGCGTATTCGAGAGGTCCGAGGTTCGAGTCCCGGCAAGGGCATTGCTCATTTTTCACATTCCCTGCTTTCAAAAACATTTTAATGTCTCTACAGTGTCGCCCGAACAAAAAAGGTGGTGGAGGATGGTTCTCCACCACAAGGATTTGGCGTTTGGATACCCTAATCCCCAGTCGCCCTTTAAAGGGGGGAGTATATAAGGTATTTCTTTCGCCTTCTTAGTATGGCTTCGTGGTGTAATATTCAGCACCATTGACGCGTATTCGAGAGGTCCCAGGTTCGAGTTCCGGGGAGGGCATTGCTCATTTTTCACATCTCCCGCTTTCAAAAAATCCTAATGTCTCTACAACGTCTTATTGAAGAATATTCTCATTGAAGTTCTACATTGAAAAACGTCAAATGCACCATACCTTTAATCCGATTCGTACATAATACGCTTTGATTGATTAATTTCTGCTATCTGTATTTTAATATTAGTCATTTGAAGAAAGTGCATTAATATCTGCCCTGAAAGCATATTAAATAATGTTATTAATAATTTGTATTAGATATCTCACTCACAGACCTTTCACTTTGAGATGATGAAATTTTAATTTCCTGGTTCTTTACCTTTTTAAAAGTAAACTACTTTTATTTAGAAGAGTTAAAAATCCAGTTTCACTCATTTAAAAAGACAAAAGTGCACATTTCTCTTAATGATATTTTTGCACTGGAAGCATTGTTTCTAAACATTCATCTTACAATAGTTTGCATTAGATATCTCGCTCACAGAATTTTCACTTTGAAATTGTGTAATTTTAATCTTCTGTTGAATTTTTACTTTTTTACCTTTATAACATATTGCTGCTTTTACCTACAAAAGATAAAACGCCAGTTTCCCTCATATAAAAAGACAAAAATGCACAGTTATCTTAATGATATTTCTGCACTGGAAGTATCGTTTCTAAACATTCATCTTATAATAATTTGTATTATACGTATATTCCACTCACAGACTCATTTTGAGATTCTGTAATTTTAATTTCGTATTGGATTTTCAATTCGCTACGTTTCTAAAATTATGCTGCTTTTATCTACCAGAGTTAAAAGAGTTCAAAATCCAGTTTCAATCATGTAAAAAGAGAAAAATGTACATTTCTCTTAAAATGACGTCTTTGATGTTCTGATGCATGTTTTGTCAATACCAACTGATCATACATTTTTAAAACTTATGTTATACATTCTATATGCGTCCTAAAATTTATCAAGACAGTTTTTGAGTGGAAAACATTATTATTTTTACCTTAAAAACATCTGTTTTTAATATGTGCCATACAAAATTAGAATAAGACCTCATTTCATCATAAAATCAACTGCATTTCATCATAATGTAAAAGATTTATTAAATATATACAGAATATTTGAAATTGGTGTTTGTAATATTGTAGAGTTATAGGGTTATTTCGAAGCAAGAGACATGAAAAAATGAACAGTGTCCTCGCCGGGGTTCGAACTACCGACCTCTCGAATACGCGCCGAGCGTGCTGACCACTGCATCACGAATCATGCCAAAAAGGTGGGAGAAATACCTTATATATGTACTTCTCCATTTAAAGGGCGACTGAGGATTAGGGGACCTACTCGCTAAATCCTGTTGGTGGAGAATTATCATTCACCAGCTTTTTGTTCGGGCGCCACTGTAGGGTCATCATATTATTTCGAAGCAGGAAACATGAGGAATGAGCGATGCCCTCGCCAGGACTCGAACCACGGACCTCTGAAATACGCGCCGAGCGTGCTGACCGCTACACCACGATGGCATGCCAAAAAGGTGGAAAAAATACCTTATGATATAACTTAAGAAACAATGCATCGAAACAGCTCGCTGAACAATATTAATATGGATGTCTCATGTATCATTTGAAACAGAGAAAGTTTTGCAATAGTAAACATCTACAACCCGAAGAATTTATCTGATCTCTTTATTTTTTTATAATTATATAAGTAGCATAGTAAGATATATGAAATAAACGTACTTAAATCTATGTATTTAAAATTAACGTGTATGATTAATAAGGAGAGATTTTCTTGTTATATGACCTTCTGAATTAATGATAAAATAATATTCATTAAAACAGTATTATTGATATTTCATTTCTAAGATTTCCAAACTTTTGACTCAACGACGTCGTGAAATTTATGGGGCATATATGGGAATTTATTTCTCATTTATCACCTTCAACTTGACCCCTTTCTCTCACAGTAAAACTTTATAAATGCATCCAGAAACTCCAAGAGTAATTCACTGCATTTGCATATCTAATTAGTCATTGGAATGTGAGCTGTTAGAATCCCATTTTTAATCCATTTTAGATTTAACTTCAAATCTTCCCATGTTAAGTTAATTACTAACCATTGTTGAATGTAAATTCTGTGCCAGTTTTAATTAACTTTTTTTATATAAACATAGCAAGATGAACTGAAAAACTTCCATCCCGAGTTTATAGAGCTGTTAAGACTTACTTAAATGGAAACGCGAAATATTTTCCAGAATCTGAATCTTGATCTCTTTATAATATCTGAATCTAAACACCGTAGTTAAAATTTAGTTTGTTGACGTTTCGTTCAAAAAAATTCTTTGAGATTCCAGTTATTGCAGATGTATTTTCCCAGAAACATTCTGTGATTTAATTTAATAAATACAATTTTTATCTGCCTCTCTTATGGAATAAAATTTTTTTAATGTTGTAAATTACTTCTTTGTGCCTCGATTTAAATTAATTTGTGTGATTCTTCTTAGAATAACACTATTATAAATGTAAATCTGAAGTGAATTAAGAGATCTTGAAATAACAGAATACACGCACACACACGTGTGTGTGTGTAATGATTTCGGAAAAACACAGAAGAAGAATCAGAAGAAGAGATATTTGGATGCGCATTTAACGCCGGTAATTTGAGCAGCTTTCGTTAGTCCAGTGGAAAGATGGAAGAAGATGTTGACACAGTCCAAGTTTAGCTAATTACCATTTTTATTTCCAGGCACATTAGAAGCATTCTTCGTAGTCAGTAGATCATAAGCAATTACAATAATTTCTCATATACACCGGTTAACAGGAGCGACATCCTTTTAGACGGAGAAGCAAAGCGAGCAGCTCTTAGCGAGGTAGAAGCTAGGAAAGGAAAGGTAACGAAATTAACTCGCCTGAGTATTTATACCAGAGTAGGTGCGATTCCCGAGACAAGCTATGATTGGTTATTATAAGATTTGGTTGCACTTTTCAAGCAGCGTTTGGTATCAATTTAAGGGAAGATCACCAAATTTAGAATGTTAATTTTGAGATCGCCAATTAGTTTTTAAAGCAGCTATTGTATTTTCTTATATCTTGCATATATATACGTATAATTTATTGTAAGCCACACCAAAAACATTAATTATAATTGCGTATATCGTAGTATTGATTAACAGAAATAAATTTATGTTTCTGAGTTTTATTTGCTTTGTTCCGTATTATAATGTTACCTTTATACAATACAATATTTGATGAAGTAAATTAGCTCTTATATTCTTAAAAGGAACCACGTCTTGCATGGATGTAGCGAAATAATATGGAGAAGTTAAATGAAAATGTTTGTATTTTTTCCATTTAAAATAACTTTAGTCATAATAAAAAAAAGAATCTTATTCAAATTTCGTTTTATATAATTGCTACAATTTGTATACTACAGTGGGCAGAATGCATATATGTGCATGTGTATAAATCTCTTCCGAGCGATTTACGGTCATTGCATTTGAAATCATTTTCTGCCTTGTTTGCAGTAACCAATACCATCTTCTAAAAGGTAAATCTACTACTGACATATATATATATACAGATTCCCCAAAATACCTCCATTTCGTCACTTGTGATTGAAGTCATTTTGCTACGATTTTGTAACGTGTATCTTAGAAATTCCCTGCTAAACATAGTATTAAACATTTCCAGTGGTGTTTTGGTTTGGCAAGCAATACCTTTGGGTTTCAATACATTCCTTTCGGTAGAGTGTTGAGAAAGATTTTTATTCACCCATTCCCAAGGAATTTTTTTTTTCTCCTGCAGACAAAATTTCTTATTTTGCGCAGTTGAGTTTATAAATGAAATTTCTGTTTCTTTATTTTCTGGCTCCTCATCAGAGTAATCAGGGAGGGATGTCGGTATGTATGCCTCTTCCTGATCACCACTTTCCAGAACTTCATCATGACTGCTGATTGGAAAATCCTCATTAATGATCTTCTCAGTTTTATCTTCAATTACAAACCTTTTTCCGTTTCAAATTTCTAATAAAATATGAACTAAAATTAGATATAACTTTGTTTTATTATCTAATTAATTAATGGCATGCTTAAATCAAACTAATTTTTTTAAATAAACTGTAGCAGCCAAAAGGCCCCCCCTCCCCTCAGTTTGAAACGAAGAATTTTTGCAAATTTTCTTCTGATATAATGTCATAAGAATGCGTTATATTTAGTTCAGGATGTCCGTTAGAGTAAACAGAGTAAACCTACTTTACCTTAGTTTGCATTCATAATTTATTTATCTAATTTTAATTTTTCAATTAAATTTATAATCATATGAAAACCAAAAAAACCTTATCTGTGAATGAAAAAGATTTACTTGCTTCTTGCAAAGTCTCATATAAAATAGCCAGATGTAAAAAGCCTCACAGCATTGGCGAAGATCTTATTTTGCGAGCTACAACTGAGATCGTGGAAACTATGTTTGGAGATTATTTTGCAATCTATACCTCTATCAAATGACAGTGTTGCCCGTCGAATTGATATTATAAGCAGCAGATATACAGCAGCAGCTTTTCGGGAAGTTGCGTAAATTCAGCTTATGAAGCAACAGATAGCAATAAAGATGCTCATTTCATTGCATATGTTCGATTTTGTGATGATATATCAACAGTAGGAAAACTAAATTTTTTGTAAACCAATAAACTCAAAGCAACAGCACTAGCATCATTTGATATATTAAAAAATTTTATAAACGAGGCAAACAAAGAGTGAAAGCATTGTGTCGAAATACGCATCATTGGTGCTCGTACAATGTCTGGAAGATTCCAAAGTATACAAGCACTTGTGAAACAAAAGTCTTCATTGTCTATCTGAACATATTGCATGATTCAAAGAGAAGCTCTGGCTTCCAAAGAAATGTACGACCAAGAAATGGTCTGAATATTGTGCCAACGACAGTTGTGACTGTAGTAAATTATATAAAAATGAGAACCCCAAAATCAAGAATCTTCTCTGTACTTCGTAAAGACATGAGTGCAGTACATTCATTGTTGCTATTTTATTGAGAAACAAGATGGTTACACGTGGAAAAATTTTGCAATGTGTTAAAATTGCCATTTTGCTAGAAGAGGAAAACTGACATGAAGCTGAGAAGTTTCGAGATGGTTTATTTGTGATGGAATTAAGCTACCTGGCCGATATATTCGAGAAATTAAATTCCTTGAATCTTCAACTCAAAACACAAAACATACATATGTTGGAGGCGAATGGTAAAATTAATGCTATTTGTAGAAGATTGGAATTATGGATCAGAAATTTAAAGCAAAAAGACCTAAAAATGTTTAAAAATGTGGGTAAATTTACAAGGCTGAAGAACAACATGTGAAAGTTGTTTTTAAAACCATTGAAAATCATTTAGCCATGCTGTAAAGAGTTTTACAAAGTATTTTCTTGCTGACGACAACTTGATAGTTAAGTTACGAGTGGGTTAGGGATTCATTTCAAGATACTTCAGAAGGGCTTTCAACTGCCGAAGAAGAAATCTTCGTAGATTTCACGTCAAGTGGCGAAATCAAAAGGCAAGTTAGTAATAAATCACTCTTTCAATTTTGGGCAGGAGTGGATGATGAATTTTCTGCACTGAAAGCTAATGCATTCATATAGTGTTACCATTTCCAACATCCTACCTTTGTTAAACCGTATTTTCTACGGTGGCTGCAAGACAAAATATAGATCTCAGTTAAACATCGAAAAAGGACTCAGAGTGTCAATTTCTAGAAGTATTTTATCCTTTCATTTGCATAACTTTGCTCTGTAAAACAAGTCCATGGGAGTTACTAGTAATTATTAAACTTGTTCCTAATTTAGTATCGATAAATTAATTATCAAATACAATCTGAGGGTGTTGGTATATTTATAAGTGCATTGTATCAGTCTAAACGTGTATTATATTTTTTATTATGTCAGAATGTATTTATTTCGTTTTGCCTCCCTTCATTAAATTAATAATTTTTTAAATAATATTTATTTTCGACTTTTCGATATGCTCGCGCCCTCCACGTTGCGTTATGACGCCTCTCCCCCCCCAAGGATGGCGCGCCCTACAGTTTGAGAAACACTGCATTAAGGATATTCAAGTAATTTCCAAATTTATTGTATCTGTATTAGAATTGAACAGCCTATTCGCAACCAGAGCAAAGAATATAAAAATCTCAGCATAAAGTTGCAAGTATAAGATTTAGAGAAAACTTGAAACATTTATTAATTATATTAACGAATTTATCTTATGAAGTTATTTCTTGGCTGAGTATATAAGCATTTATCTTTTAAACATATACTTTAAGTAATCTTTATGTAAATTTTGTAAATATCTTTGTAAGTATTTTCTGTGAAAGTTAAACAAACATTGTTCCCAGCGAACCCATTTCAAACATTCTGTACGATTCTTCATATTTCCCATAAAGTTAATGCAAAATTACCTTTCTTTACATTGTTTCGAAAATTTACTTTGTAACATAGGCTATTTCAGTATGAATCGTCCGATGACTATTTATTTGTAATTTACAAATATTTCTATCTATCGATACGAGTATTAGACGATAACGAACCTCGCTTATAACGAACATTCGGATATAGCGAACGAATCATTTGACCCTGTCGAATTTCCTATACACTGAATATTATTTTAAACTCCAGAATCTCCGCAAATATTAATGAAAAAAATAACGAACCTTTACAACCATCCACATTTCGAATGGGAGAATCCACATTACAATTTTACAGGAAAAAAGCCTTCACGTTTCTTTTACAGGAAAAAAGCCTTCTTGTTGTAGAATACACTCAAGTGTTCACCAGCACTTGTGTGTATTCTAAACAATGGCTCAGAAGCCAATGTGAAACCAGTTCTAAGACACGATGATACAATGAACACATCTTAGGATACCATATGGTGTACGTAACCACTGAATCAAGGAATACTAGTGGGTTCCCTGATGCCATTCAAATTCTTGAACTGAGCTGTTAGACAGAGATCTGTTCAAGATTATTGCTAGGATAGAAATTTTGAAAATTTCGTTTTTCAGCTAACGTCATTGTAGTAAGCAGCCGGTTGTAAGCATTTTGGAAAAGCACGATGAGCGCGTGAATGATATAATTTTATTTCTTGATAGAATGCTAATGCTAGAAATGTGCTGACGACTTGTTACAGAATCAATCACGAAAATTGTTTTCGGTATGCTGGTCTACCAAAAAGCTTTGATGAGGAAGATGAAAACGAGGATTTGCCTATCGCTTAGTGGCTAGGAAAAAAATGGCGTTTCTATGTTTTAAAAGTATGATATGGAGTTTTTCAACTATGAGTTGATAATATTGTTACACGCGAAGATCTAAATGAGGAAAATATAGTGGCAAAAGTTGAAATGAGAATTGCTGGTGTCGAATATTCTTCTTCTGATGTTGAAGAAAATGTTGAGAAAACGCAACACATAGAAAGTGAACTGCCTGCCACAGCAAATGCCAAGATTGTAATGCATTTCGTTAATAAACTTTTATTCACATGAACAGTGGAATCATACGCCACGGAAACGTTTCAGTTTTTGAACAAAAATTGGGAACAATATTTTCCGGCAATCTGAATCACGAGAACAGAACATTAGATGATTTTTGTACTCAAAAATTAAGTAAAATTTATAGGTAAATTCTACAATATTTTGTGTTATTCATTTTTAGTGTTTTTATGTTTCATGGATAAAATAATAATTCATAGCTATAAATGTGACAGGACCGTGACATTTATGGGAAGCGACAGAACTATGACATTTATGATAATTTAACACGCAAAATTACTAACATTTAATGCATATAATGAATATAATGAAACTGGAAAATAAAAAGGCCAAAAATTTAATAACTGCGTAAAATGATTATTGAGCCTAATCTTAATATTGTTTTTGTAAAATTATAATTTTTTTTCCCGTTTCGTGGTAGCTGTGAGAATGTCAATCTTTATTTTAGACCAAAGTGGCAATTTGCCCAGAAGGGCTAATTTCGTTTGGCATTTTGCTTCGTACACTATAAAACGGCGTTTCACATTTCAACTTGTTGCCACCAAATGTTAGATCCCTGCATTATATTTAAAGAAATGAAGTGACGAAGAATTTGGATGAATGTAACTATGTTTCTCGCACTCTAAAAAAACAACGGTACCTGGAGACAACAAATTTTGAATAACGTAGTTCTCCACTCGAATATGGGCCTCTAGAAGCCCAAATTTGGAATTTGTTTTATTATTTATTATCTATTTCATAGTTTGTAACGAATTTATTAGTTTTTGATTAAGACTCTCAACGATTTCAAAACGTGTAGTGCCGACATTGTACGCGCTGTACACTCCAGCTCGCGAGACTGTGTATCGGAAATTCTAAAAATATGCTCTTTTTAAATATTTTGAGATATTGCTGTTCGTATAGTTATACCAGCAGCGTCTCGTCTATATTCTAAATTCTGCGCATTTGCGTTAGCCTAAGCTTTAATGAATCCGCAACAGTGTGCGATTTTTGAATTCATCCAGAATGTTAACACAGATTTCAGGTGCGTACGTATCAAATTAATCGCAAACCCAGAATATCGATCAATCATGAAACGAAAGGGAAAATGTAAACAGTTTATTTTTTCATATACCATTAACCATATTGGGAATAACCATTTTTTCATATACCATTAACCATATTGGGAATACCATATAAACTAAAATATCAGTTTGTCTGATAACAAATGTATTAATATTTTTTAAAAATATTCTTTGGAAATATAAATGTAATTCATTTGTTATTTTTGTGGTCTAATAAAAATGTCGTGTAAGATGCTTTCATCTCAAGGTCCATCTATTTTTCTTACCTTTAAATTTTATACAAATATCATCACTATATTACTGTCAGGAATTTTACAACAATCGTCACCGAAAGCATTGTCTACTGTACTTAACATTCTGGGACTGATATTGCGCTCCCTTGAAGAAAAAAAAAGAATCTCTAATGCATCAATATTTAGATTCAAAATGTTATCGTTTCAGTGAAAAAAACATTTTGCTATGTCGGTAGTTTCTTTTTCATGCATTGATGTAAATTCAGCGTTTAAGTTATTCAGCATTATTTTTATCGATTCCAACATAAAAATAATTTTTTTGTTAAAACTATTTTTAGACACCATAGATATAAAACCTCAAATTTCTAGAGTATATGGAATCGTTTAAAATGTTAGAACCCATTTTGCATTCATGTTTACAAAGATTTATCGATGATCAACGAAACATAAATTAGTTGCCCAAAACTGCCATTATACTTGTCATGGAGTCCACATTTTCTTGATGTTCTAATATCTCTTTACTCCATCATATGAAATTTTGCGAAATGAACGAAGTTAATCGAGTAACATTCTTGTGTAAATATTGACTTTTAAGTTTCAGAGAGATATTAAAAATGTAATATTGCAGAAGTTCTCCAGTATTTGAAAAACATTCCTCATTCCCAAGTTTAAGAGGCTGGAGGCTTCAAAGAATTCTAGTATTTCTGACAGTCACAAGTATTAACCTGACGATCATAACAGCGTTGAATGTTTACTGCAGATGTAGATTTTGCAAATGCATTAGGTTATAGAACTGAGTGAATATAACGATAAGCATTCAAATAATAAGTGTATGGTTCCGTAGAAAGGAAATTAATGAAATATATGCAAAATCCCCCAATGTTACAAGAGAAAAACAATATATTATATTATTTTTCTTGTAGAAATGTGATATCTAATTTAATACTTTCACTTTTACCTATATATATATATGAAATTGTGGGCAGAGAAGAAACATATTGGAGTCTTACGATATGTTTCATGGGTTTTAAATTAAATAAAAAATTTGATGTGTACACCACATGACTTCCTTGTAAAGACTATTAAATTATACGCACTTTTTTCCTGCATTTCACTTATACTTATTGAATTGAATTAACTCCACTTCGTCGATAGCGCAAAAACCACAATGGAATATGCACTGTTTAAAATTCACTATATTTGTTTACCATAGTGCCACTCTGGTGCTAGGTTCATTTAACAGCGTTACATCTCACTCATTTTATAAGTCAGAATGAACAAAAATTATATCATCTCAAGAATTATCTAATCGTTGCCTCCTGTTCTATTTAAATATTATAATAAATCTAAAACGATGTATTAAAAAAATTAAATAGCGAAGAAACAGTTTTTCATAGACGATTCAGCGCCGCTTACCGAATGCGCATGCGATACTTATAAACATTCTCCTCTGTCCAACACAGACTGGCGACAATATTTGCTGCTAACACGAAACACTTATTTCCTCGAATTTCATTAGAGATTTATTTCTTATTCAAGTAACTCAGTTCTCACTTCGCGTCAAGCCAATAAAAACTCGAAATATATTCATTTTAGAAAAACATAAAGCACAAAATACTGTTAAAGTAATTTAAAAAAACATAAAATTAAAATTAGAGGTCCTGTTCAAAAACAAGCAATTCGGCCAGCATGCAAGAAGGCAGATTCTTCAGCGCACATAATTAAGTTTCATTTTGGTCCCGCACGCAAAAAGACACTGAAATTGCAAAAAGAATTAATTCACTATTCTGTTAAATTTCAAAAGTAAACAAATATGGCTCTTATGGTAAGAAAACTTAGGCTTAGTCGCACTTAAACAATTTTTAAGTTGATGATAATTCTACAACTATTACTTTCAGATTAACTAAAGGCATAAAACCCTTACTGGAAGATAATCACAACATAAATCAATAATTTTTAAAGCAAAAAATGCGCAATTTACCGACATTTGAGAATAAAAAAAACAGAGTTTTTGAGCAACCAAAAAGGAAGGTGCATAACTGCATGTTATATCGGTTCTATATACAAAATTTCAACGTTCTGAGGCTACTCGTTCTTGAATCATGCGAGAAAAATTCATACATGCGTACGTACGTACAGACGCCACTAAAAAAAATCTCTTCTGAATCCAATTTAAATCGGTTTTCAATTCGTTTTGGGAAAATTGTCCTTTATTCTGTCCTCACGTAAAGATGTCGCGCAAAAACATCGTTAAATTGCATTTGATAGCGCCCAAAATGGGTATTTTCGTAAAAATATGATACCCGGAATTTTTTGTGATTACAACATTTCCTTTACTTCGCGCAAGGAAGTAATAAATGAAATTTTGACGATAGTTTAAAGGATCCTATATTATATTATCCTATATTATTTTTAATGGCTTTTAAACAACTCATAATACAAGAGAATCTTTTAAGTTATAACGTAAGCAATGGTTTCATAAAATAAATTGACATTCTTCGACCAGGTGTAGAGTAGTGCATATATGTTTGAAGCGATTTTAAATTCCTTGAAAGAAAAAGGCTTGTAACACTAGAATTTATTGATGTAACGTAGGATAATATGGCTTACTGGCTTAAGAATACTATTTAAATTTATTGTTGGCATATGTAACGTATTTCAGTTTTACAGAATCATTCAATTATGAAGATAGGCTATAAGTACTCAGACGCTTTCAAAATGATAAATTTAGTATGACAAGTTCTTTTTAGTCTATAAATGTAACCAGAAAATCAAAATGTAAATTTCCTACGAAAGACATTAACCCTGATACCGATGTATTCTAGGCGTTCAGAAAAATTGCATTAACTTTGCATAAATATGAAAGAATTTTGTAAAATATTTATTAAATTTTGTATTTTATTTACTAAGCAATACTAATATATTTAAATAAATAAAAACGTATTTTAGGCTGTAGAGACATTAGGTTATTTTAAGCAGGAGTTGTGAAAAATGAGCAACGTCTTCGCCAGGAATCGAACTACGAACCTCTTTAAAACGCGTCGAACGTGCTGACAACTACACTACGAAGGCATGCGAAGACGTAACACCGAATAACATAACACCGAGCAACAAATAAATATAAAACCAAGATATTTCTTAAAGCGTCACATGCGAAATAAAATTGTTCATCGCGGCTAGATCCGATGGATACTATAAAACTGATTTCAAATCGGATCAAATTCAGTCGTATAATAGAAGCTTAATTTAATTTAGAAAAAATCATTTTTAGGTTTACTTTTAGGTGCCGAATTTTAGGTTTACTTGTTCGTCAATATTCTTCAATCCTGGCTAAATGCAGTTTGCTGATGCCTTATCAATCATAGATTAAAATTTCTCTGGAGCCTGGAATGTTACATTTCTATTAAATACACGCTGACAAGTAATAATGCAGTATTGTGCCTTTCGTAATCCCTTTGAAATGCGATGATTTTGATTTCAATTGATGATTTGATTTCAATTGAATTGAAATCAAAAAATCCAACTGCCTTGATGTTATTTAATATTGTTTCCTCAAAAATGTTACATTGTACAGACATAAGGAATTTTTTGAAGCAGGAGTTATGAAAAATGAGCTGTGCCTTCGACGGGATTCAAACCTCGGACCCTTCGAATCCGCGCCGAGTGTGCTGGCCATTACACCACGAAGGCATGCTAAGAAGGCCGGAGAAATACCAATACCAGTCTGTCCCTTTTAAAAGAAGATTGGGCTTTAGTGGATCGAATCACCAAATCCTAGTGATGAAGAATCATCATTCACCGCCTTTTAGCTCGGGCGCAACTGTAGAGACATAATAATTTTTTTGAAGCAAGAGTCATAAAAAATGAGCAATGATCTTGCCGGGACTTGAACCTCGGACCTCTCGAATACGCGATGAGTGTGCTGGCCATTACACCACGAAGGCATGCAAAGAAGGCGGGAAAAATACCTTATAACATAACGTACAAAATCTGGCTGGAATTAGCAACTTAGATTTACATAGTAATTATCATGATATTATACTCACCTTTTCAATGCTTTTACTCAGAGTAACTGAGGTGATGCTATATAAACGCACATATGAACAAAATCTAGTAAAACGCTTCTGACTTTAAAATACATTGATTATCCTCAAAGAAATTTAAAAGAAATCGAAGTGAAAGAATTATAGTAAAAAAAGATGGCATTTTATAGATTAGCGTAATCAACTCAACAGAAGTTCAATAAATGCATTGTGAAGAATCTCAGATTGTGGATTCTAATGGAGGCATGCAATTAACCGCGAACTATTTTTTCGTTTTTCATAATTTATAAAAGTTACATGACAGCCGAGAGTTTCAGGAGCTTTTGATGACATTGACATCCAACAATTAAGCACACAAATACAAATGAGCAGCTTTCGGAAGCGTGATTCAATTTGAAATCGAAAATAACTGCGGATGCAGATGGCAGTAAGCAGATGTCGTATGTTACAGCCAATCATGATTGAGTGTCCGAATATATGTCAGTTAGGTTCTCGCTGATAAGGCGAGCGTTTTGATGGGCTAGAAGAAGTCCATTTAAATGCTGATGCGAAGTATTTATAACTTTCGGAGGATGAGTTTCGATGATATTCGTATTTCTATGGCTGAAAGAAGGCGAATACGAATACTGAACGCTGGAGTACTGACGGACGCTTTGAAGCAGGCAATAAATCACATATGCCGCTCTTTTCTTTGGAGTTGATCATTTCGTAATTTCTTGAATGCAGAAGCCAAAACATTAGAAAAGTTTTTGGGAATATCAAACTACAAGAGTCAGCGTAATATTTGTAAATTTTGAAAGACTTGCAAAATTTGCAAATATTATTCTGATTCTTGTTGTCTGAGTTCTCCTAAAAATTATTCAGCGTGTTATTTTAACCTAGATCAGTAGAACAGTTGTCTGACGAATTTTGTCCTGTCAACCAAGGGTTACAGTTCCTTCTTTTGATTAGTACATTGCTACAGTAACCAAGCAGAACCAACGAGTGACTTACTCAACTATTACATTCATGGCTGCAACATCACTTGATATGATAATATCTGCGAAAACTGTGTGCCGAAGGCTTCACATGAAAGCACTGTGCGCCTGAGTACCAAGGTTTTGCGTTTCATTAATCGCCCAATCCAGGTAGACAAAATTAATGTGGTGTCATTTACATCTCAACTGGACAATCTGAGATTGGTGCAATGCGCTGTTCACGAGCGAGTCCATATTTGTCCTAGAATCAGACAATAAACGTAAATGGGTCAAAAGAGACATACTTGCACAAGGAGACCATAAGAGAACTATACGGGATACTGCAAGAAACTAGGAAGAAGAGGCATATGGAATTAAGCCTAGAACATCATCAAACATGACACATTTAGAGGATACAGGATCGTAGAGTGGGCTGGAATTATAATGAGAAGTCGCACTCAGTTGCACAGTTTTAAAGAGGGGTGTGCAACGCGCGCAGTATCGAGATGAAGTTCCACATCTCATTTAGTAACTGTATGCTGCAGCATTTGTTCCTCATTTCCTTCTTATGGATGATAATGCCCGTCTCCATCAAGCAAATAGTGTTAAAATATATTTGAAGAATGAGAACATTTCACGTAAGGAGTGGCCACTATGTTCTCTCGACTTTAATCCTATTGAGAATCTTTGGTATGCCCTCGGGATTGCTCTCCGCGCAAGTTCACTTCCTTCAGCCAGTATTAGATAGTAAGAAACTGTATTAAAGGTCACTGCTGGAGGAATTGTCATTGCTAGAATCTACGATGTTTAATCACCTCATTGAAATCATAGGCAATCAAGTTTATGTGAAGGTGCAGGGAGATTACATAACTTATTAAGGTGAGTTTTGTTTGTTTGTTGTGAACTTTAAACATCAATTTGTTATTGAATCGAATGTGATACAAAATTAAATAGTGTTTCCGTTTTTGTTTTCTAATGTTGTTCCTAATGTTTCATAATGTTGTTAATGCTATTTTTTGGAAGCCAGTATAAAAGAATAATAGTACAAAATATAGCATTATACTTTATCTATCTTTTGATTGCCCGCAACTAGGCGTAACTGGTGGCAAATCCTTGAATAGACGTGTAATCGACTTACGCTATATCTAAGAGGAGCCAGAACTTAAGGAGTGTGTAAAAGACCCTTTTATTTAGAACTAAAAATAATTTAACAGATGTCATTTCTTGTGTTAACAAACAAACCAGTATTTATTACGTAATTTAAATAATGAATTCAAATTAAAGCTAAACTAAGTTATAAGTAAGCCAAAAGCTAAGCATAAATAAATAACTCGCACAGCGTGACAAGTACTACTGGCAAAAATAATGCAAAGCCGAAGACAGACTGCTATCGATGAACTGCACCTAGTAACGTGGTCTCCAGCAGGAAGAACACACTCTGACTAAACAATCTGAGATCTTCCTTTAAATACTATCCCTTTGTACCTCATTTAAATATGAGCGAACTAATATTAGCATTCAGGCAGAAAACAGAAAGTAAGAATGTAAGAAAGGAAGGCAGTAAAGATATTTAATGTAAAATAACTGGTTAGATAAAAATAATTAAATCCTTACAACTTTCTGTGCGCTATTTGCTCTCTGCGTACCTGTAATTTATTTTGACCCCATTTCTCGTCATTTATTTATTGGCAAAATAATTTCTTTTAAGATAAACTGTTGACTAAAATGCGAAGAAATTATTTTTTTTTCAATTTTTATTAGATGTATAAATTTCCAACACGTCCATTTTATTTGCGTAATTAAACAATGAAAATTATGCAACAAATGTGCACTTTTATATGTTTCTTTAATAATTTATTTGTTTAGATTTCAGTTCATATAAACTGCATGCATCTAAATAATTTTGCTTGTTAATTCGAATTAACGCTCTACAAATATTCAATAACCTTTCAAAAGGCAATTTTAATTTTCTACTCTTCTCTACGATAGTTGTTGGTGTTTACATAATATGGGAAAATGATCCAGAGTTTCGACATTTGAAATATGTATATATATATATGGGAAGGGAGGAGGTGCGTGGATTTCCTTCATAAAAGAGATATCCTTTGAGTGCTATGCCAAAAAAATACAACAAGAACGCGAGCAATCGTTAATTTAAAATCTATTCTACTACTGTTATTTGTTTTATATTTTGTTACATTTGAATGGTAAGTAATGGTTCTCGTTCTCTTTTCTTTTATTGCTTTTCTTTAATGAATTCAGCAGTAACATGAACCGTACAAGTGGCAGTTAATTCTAAGAAGTACCAAAACATTCTATAAGCTAAAACTAAATCAAAGAAGGAACGAAAATATTTCTGTGGTTCTAGTATCTCCTTGTTAAATGAGACACTAATTAAGCGTCGCAGTGCTACGGTGATTTCTTCTTCAATTCACCCACGCAGCTCATTAGAGAATGCGAGAGAGAAACGAACATTCCCATCACCTAGGGAATTAAATGACTCAACTTGTCGTTAACTTCCTCTTAACGAGTTTGAATACTGAGCAACAACAACAGCAAAGATATTCCGAAGTCGAATTGTTTCGAAAGTAATAAAGTTTTATTATTTCGGAGACATGTATAGGAGTTTTACGTTTATCAATGGTTCAGGTATAGACAGAGCCATAAAACTTAAAATTTTATTGAAATCATAAGAGATTTAATGATGTTTGTCACTTCATTTCTTGAATGGCTTACTAATTTATTGATTAAAAGTGAAAGGTATTCATTTTATATTGATAGTACAAATTATATATGCGTTACAACGTTTACAATTTGCATAAAGCTTATGTAAACTATGCCCTACATCAGTTTTCCACTGATTGATTGAAATGTGAATAAAGGCGATGAAAACGAGCTATTACTGAAAGCTAGAACAGACAGAGTCAATAAATGTATGTGAGCAAAATAAAAAAAAAGAATCTGTATTGTTTTGTGAAGATTAGAAGTAATATTTACTTTAAAATGCTCATTCTTCTTGAGAAAAATGTTAAACGTAGGATTTGACCATTCGAGCACATATAAGCACATTCATTAATTGTATTTTCAATACATTGCTTCCCGGGATACTTAATATTATCTATCCAAAATGCTAGTGTCACAGCATTTAACCCACTGAAGGCCAAAATGTTCGAAAGAAACTTTCATTCAAACGACCACAATCGTCCGAAACCTCCGAAATTGCGATGTTGTTTTCTTTCCTCCCCCTACGTTTTGCAGTAGATGTGCAGCTTTCCCAAATGCATTATATTATTACATTAGTTTATTGCAAACAGCCTGTTCTATAAGATTAATGGAAGCTTCTTTATTAGGAAGTAGAAAGGATGTCATTTGAAATAATCACACATCTTTATGCGTAATGGACCAAGAGGGGAGGTTAGGAACGGCACGGCTAATAGACTAGGACGGGCGTTTCGGTATTTCAAGCATACAGACGAAAGCTTCGGTTTTCTAAGGGTTAAATAAGAAGAAAATTACTCATTACAACTTTAATTAAAGAAGAATGTTCCGCCTGTTGCTTCTCATAAAGCACCATTGATCCCAGAACTTTTTTCTTGATTTACTGCGATGACAGTTTTTTTTTATTATTATTTTTATTTTTCCGATCATCATTCAGTTTCTTTAAACATATTTGAAAATTGCACTTATTCGCATTCTTGGGGATGGGATAACGCAGGCTAGGTATGACTGTTACAAACAATGGATCTTCCTGTTCAAATGCTCTTATATACAGTAGTTCCGACACCTTAACTCCATCGGTCACTGTTTAAAAGAATTGACGCAAATAAATATTTCTCACTGTGAAACTATAAGAAATATCTAGTAGATTTAAAATTTAAATTAATTTCTGGTCTTAAAAATAGGTTAAAATTCTATAGGAAACTTAACACATAATTAGCTAAGATATTTTTTGAAAATTTAGGGAAATGTATAAAGATTAGAGAACAGATCCATGCCTTATTACAACGTTACAAAATAATGCAGTAAAAAGGACGATTCTTCGTTTAAAAATTAATTTAGGATATATATATATATAAAACCTAAATATAAATTGTAACTAAAAATTTCATTCATCAAATTCAAATGAAATTTAATTTAATTAATTTTTTGCTTTAGTCATGTTTCAAGTCTCATGTGGCACGAAATGTAGAATATAAAAATATTCAAAAATTAAATCATTATCGAAAACATATGCTC
>KK120608.1:93921-110398 GCA_000611955.2 Stegodyphus mimosarum | reverse complement strand
AAACTAAATATTGTACAAAATTATCTGTTTATAATAATTAATCTACAAATTATTATAAACAAATTATTCTTTTATAAACAAATTATTCTTCTATTCTGTAGAGAAAAGAAAAACTATCTTTTTTTATCTAATCTTTCTTTTCTGTAAACTATCTTTTTCTATCTAATTTTTCTTTTCTGTAGAGAAAAGAAAAACTCAATTTTTCTTTTCTCTGCAGAAAAGAAAAATTGAGTGCTGTAATTTCTCGCCTATCCCTTCTTGCATATCCCCCCCACAGTGTTTTCATCTCATGATTTAAAAATTTCTGATTTACGATAACAATATAAAAAAGATACACAAATAAGAAATTATTTTGTATAAGTAAGACGAGTACTATGGAAATGAAAGGTTCTATGCCATACATAATATAGTAATACGAATATGTCTTTATGTGCGCTTTATAATGTGCTGTGTTTACCATTTAAGCCTACTGTTCAGAAAGAGTCTCCACGCATTTTCCCCTCCTGGTTTGTAAGCGGGAAAATTAATAGGAAGAAGAATAAAAATACGAGAGTAAATATGGTATTTTTATGCATACCTTTACATTTAACCTTAATACTTTGTAAACATTTTGTGTACATATTTATCAGAGAAACTAATCTTGGATAACAAAAACAATATGAGACACCTTGATAAGCTTCATCACGCTGTCAGTATAATAATTAAAGATCATATGTAGTGCGATTTTTGTGTCTACATACTTTTCGCGAAATTTCTTTTCTGGGAATAATGAATAACTCCTTTCCAGATAATTTATTATGCCGTAATCACCCATATTCTAAATCTAAATTAACCTGTCAGTAATATTCTTTTTCCCGGAAGGAATTTTTTCCGAGAAATTGGGGATTTGGGAAAAGACAGATAGTTTCCGTAACCGAAAACGAGGAGAAAAGTGAAAGACGTTCCTTCAGCAAACTAATTTCGTGATTTTCCATCTCGTTTGTTTCACACAGGACAAATGATGTGTCAAAGATTGCATCTCGGACAATAAAAGTGCATCCCAGAAGATTTCCATAACTTAAAATACGGAATGTGAAGAGAAGATGAAAAAAGCCTGCAGTAATAAAAAAAAATAAAAATCTCTCGCAACCTACATCCATCTAACTGGTAATATCAAAATAACGGACCTTTTGAAAGTCTAAATTTAAAACCGAATCTTATGACTATGAATTTAAAAAAAATATGTGTATAACGGACAAATAATCTCAAGATAAGAAGCCACTTGAAACTTTTTACTACAACGATGTTTTTTACCAGGATATTATAGAACTGCGATGTTTTCCCCTTGATTTCTTTTTTTCCACTAGGTTTCTTTCGATGATTTTTGCCACACATGTATTTTTCTTTGCGACGGTTTCGTCCGCTGTATTTTTGCTTATAAATATCAAACAGTTTGTTGTCAAATCTTCGCAGGTACACAGAATATTTTACTTCATTACATAATATTCTCATCGTATATTTAAGTTCTTATCGACCTAAATCTAGAGTGAACACATGAGAAGAAAAGTGAATAGGACATGTGTAAGAAGACAGAAAACATTAACCCTCTGACCGGCCGTGCTTTCGCTAAGAAAGCACAAATTTCTCAAAACTACTAGCAGAAAAATTTATTTTTTCTATATAATGTAAAACGTCTCCTGGCATTTTAAACCTGGATTTATGTACTTTTAATATATTGCCTTAATTTCTTTGACGTATTTTAATATGCACGTATATATACGTTCGTACAGTTATCACAAAAGGTATTCTAGGTCGTATATATACGGCCTTGCCGGTTAGAGAGTTAAAGGCATTGCCTTTAAAGCCTTTATAAAACTTTACTTGCTTTCGGAGTATCAGATTGCTGCCTCTTTTCTAAGCCTTGCTCGAAATTCACGCAAAATTATTGTGAGGTTTATCTATTTATTTTTAACTAATAGTTCATTTTAAGTTGCAAAGCCTTTCCTATTTACTCTCTTTTCACTCACGCTTTTCGTGTCACAATGTAAATGAGATAGCGAGAGCTTTTTTAGGTTAAGTTAGAATGAAGTGTATTTAAGCAAGATTTCGGACGCTAGTTTTCAGAAAGTGTCTGCCTATTCTAGGCCACGTTATGCTGTGATTATTCGCCACTTACGTTAGCGGCATTGATGTGCTCTCCCCTTTAGGCTTGTCTCGCCGGTTACTTTAGACCAGAGCTCTTCCTGCGCGTTAAAATATTCTGTGAGCGCGTTAAAGTATTCTCACCGTGCGTTAAAGCTAACCTGCACACCTTGAAATTATTATTTGTTACGTATGTCTCTTAAGCCAGAAGATCGTCGATATCAATCAACTGGATTCTGTGTGGTCCATCGCTTTGATCTGAGAATTTGTTCTTATACCTTTAGCATGATTACGCAGTGAAGAAACATCCGTTGACATAAATATATCCGTTGGGCCATTTTTTTTATGATTGAATAAAGGACCTCATACACCTTTATTCTAATCTCTGTTTAGTTTCACAAGTCTAGAGAAGATAATTCTTCAAAAGACCTTAAACGTTTATGCTCCTAAAAGAGGCACAGACTTTTTACTATAATAAGAAATCTATGTATTTCCAAATGGAACCTAAATGAAGCCTTCTTCTGCTGCACGGTCTTTTTGAAAACTGGCATAGCGGCATTTCTGTGAGCCCAAAGCATAATCTGCTAATTGTTCATAAGAAACTTGAACACTTTTTTGGTGGGTGGCATATGTCTCTGTCAGTTGAGAAATGAATTCCCTTTTAACTTTTCAAATTACATCGTTATTTGTGCACTCAAATGAGTTTTCAAACTGATACTAAGATATTCTTTACCATATTTTGATAATTTCATAATCATGCTGTTTTATATTCGAAAGAGAAACACTGGAAGAAAAATGCTCGATCTTTCAAAATTTAATGTTCTTTCTACATTTGAGTTCTAATTTTATTAAACATTCAAATTTAATAAATTTTAATAATTTTTGAATAAGATTTCGTTTTGTATATTAGGAACAACATGCTTTATTCTTATTTATTTAAATTTCAAATACCCTTTGCAAAGCTATGTCATTTCTCTCTTTCTGTATATCTGGTTACCTTACATTTTATTTAAATTAAGAATATCTGTGATTAAAAACAAGAGAAAAAACACAGAATACATATAAACATACAAGAAATAATAAAAAAGATATGTCTTAGGTTTTTTCAGTTATTCTTTTTTATGTTGTATACACTGGTGTCCAAAATTTAAGCATCATTGATGTTTATGTAAATATTTCAGGAAATCCAAGTCAGAAAGGCAGGAAACGTGATATGCGAGTGTAATAGTGTTATACCATAAGAAAACAATGCAATGGAAGGCTATTTATCACATTTATTATACAAAGAAACGATTTGAAAGAAAACAGCGCAAACTAATAGTTGTACTTTAGTGAAATGAATTTATAGAAAGAGGTTATTTAGCAGTTTAATAAGGTGTATAGTCGCCTGTGGTAGCCACGCTTGCTGCATAACGATAGCCCATTCCAGAAAATATTCTCAAGACCATAATTTTCCATATACATTCTCTAGAGGACGAGGCCATCAGCTTAAGGAATTGCCATAATACAAGAAATGTCGATGAGTTCATGCTGTTTACGCCACTTTGTAAAATGATATCTGCATGATTCACCAGAACACGTGATTCAGGGGATTAACCAATTGTTCCACAATCGTCAGATGTTCGGTGTCGGTGCTCTTGACCTTCAGAAACCGTGATTATTTTGTGTTTATCGGTGACAGAATGTATATATTTGATGGGTTCCTGTTCTTAAATTCCCATCCATTGCAAAGTCTTTGCTATTTGATTTTCGTATTTCGTATTTCACGTTCGAATATGCTATATGAAACATCTAAAGTTGAATTGATATTTGCTATTCTGTTGCAAGTAATTATCCCAGTTTTTTGAAGTCTTTTTACTGAATTTCCACTCCTTAAAATCGGAAGATACTGTTGACAAGAAAGTATATGAACATTGGCCGTTTCAGAGAAGATTACACCCATGCCAATTTACCAATTCACCATTACGTCATATTTGAAAGTGTTCATAATCACTCAAACGTTTCGTCTCTTTGATTATTTTAATATAAACCTAGTAATAATTATTTCTTTTCAATATAACAAGTCTTTAATAAGCAATTCCTAGCTGATATATTCTCTGGAAGACAGGGCCATGTTCACAATAATGGACGTCTCTAATATTTTAGCCTCTCAATTTATGATGAAGAATTGTTCCCTAGATTCGTTTTGTACATTGCAAATGACGTTAAACACAAGAAAAATAATTACAGTTGGGCATCGATATCAATCAACTGGATTCTGTGGTCAGATATGGTCCATCGCTTTGATCTCAGAATTTGTTCTTATACCTTTAGCATGATTACTCAGTGAAGAAACATCCGTTGACATAAATATAAACAAAGAATTTTCTAGGCAGATTTATCGAACACAATCATAAACAAACGTAATTCAAAATCCCGTAAATATAATTTTATTAAATGCATACAAATCACGTGACTGAACTCTTGCTCTTGATCTTTCGAAGACTGATGATTTCTAGTGAAAATTAAAGATGAATACCGAGTGTTCTATTGGGCTAACGCGTGACATATTTTCATCCATACAGGGAGCAGTCACTGAAAAAATAAATGTATAGCTGAAGACCAAAAATATTGAACGTGCAAACAATGTGCTGTATTCTCTTGATGATGAAAAAAATAAGAAAAAAATGGATATAATATGCTTTATTTACTTAAAAGTAGTTTAACAGTCTTAATAAAACGATATTTCTGAATAAAACCATTCTTAATTAAACTCTGTTCCAAAATAAATCTATTCTTAGTAAAATAATATTTATTTGGGAAAAGTCTCCTACATGTATATTTATTCAGTTATTTATTCAGTTTCATCTAAACGTCATATTTTTATGTTTATTAGATCATAGTAAGTAAAAGTAACTGAAGAAAAATCTTAAAATGTATTTTGTTTAAGTTAATTATATTTTAAAAGCTCAAATAAAAAATGTCAAATTTTTATTTCCGTTCGTGGTTTCTTTTTTTTCTTTTTTAAATTTAATTTTAAAATTCATATAAAGGGTTTATACATTTTGTAGCATCAGGAAAGACAAACTAAAAACAAATTAATTTTGTAGGGTCATTAGGAATTTTTGATGCTGGACACTTGAAAAATGAGCAATGCCCTCGTCGGGAATCAAACCTAGATCTTTCGAATACGAGCAGAGTGTGCTATTACTCCTCGAAGGCAGGCAGAAATGCGACAGAAGAAAATACGTTATAGGTTTTATAATGGTTAAAAAAGTTCTTCAAAATGTTGCGATTTTTTTATTTATTATTTTTCATATTTCCGTTTTCAAAATCAAACCTTCAAATGTAATTCTGAAATTCCATAAGTAAAATTAAAAATTTAATCAGTGAAATGACTTAAAAATAACAGCAATAGTTTAAACAGTAAAAATTATATTAATAGTAATTTAAAGTTATGATATTTTTAATAGTGTAATAATAGTTTCAAATAGTAAAAATCATATATGAGATTTAAATATGATGAAAGTAATAAAGCTTTCAATGTTTCTTTCAAACAAATACAAAATGTGTAATTAGTATATATATATGTATATATATGTGTAAGGAACTTATAATTTTGTTTTAGAATACCTACCATGTGAATTAAATATCTTCGACTATTTAATGATATCGACGATAGCAGAGAATTATTAAAGAGATATCAAAGAAAAGTTCACTGTAAAACCTTGCAAGAATTTTTTAATGCATGTTAAAATGATGTTGTACATGGTAAATTTTAAGAAACATAGTCTTGCAAATACGTCATACGTGTTGAGCCAAAAAAGTACTGACATTTATTTCTTGCTTTCTCGAGAAATTAACCATAAACATATGCTTCCTCCTAACCTTATTAGCTCCAGCTTCGATCATAACTCAGCCGTATACGATATCGAACCCAGTTACTGGGCTGATAATCTTGCCTCTTCATCCCTCCTACCACAGCCACAATCATTTTTCCCTCTTGCAACACCACCAGTTCTCTTCTCGATACATGCATTGGGTAATCACATAAGATGGAGATCCGACATTCGCTAAATTCCTGCAACAGATGTCTGGACTCTCATCTTTGTTAGGTTACAACAGCATATGGATAAACATAGGAGAGTGGTCTATAGATATATAACCCAGCAGGTGTTGCTCTGGGATTAATTTCTGGAAGTAAAGACATAAACTTGGGAATCTGGAAGTTTTTTGAGTTTTATGGGACGTAGTTATGGATTTCTTCGCGGAGTTGAAGTCATTAGTAGTGAGAGGTCAGAAGTGATGAAGCGGTTTTATTGCTTTTTCAGGAAATTTTTGGGTTGGCTTTAGAGAATACACGTTTTGGAAATAGGGGTTCGTAACGTTTTGATTTTTCTTGTAAGTCAGGAATGTTTAACCACAAATCATCTTAATCTTATTTTTCCGAAGTTTATGGGGTGGTAACTAAAATCCCAAGGCAGTCAGCCATGCCAAACTCTCAACAAAATTTATTATTTATGATAGTATGAACGTGAAAACGTACGGAGCATTAAGGATATTATTGAATGCAGTGTTTGGAAATATTTTGGCAAAATTTATTTTGCCAGCGGAAAACATGGGATAATAGAAAGGAGAACTTTTAACAAAGTAACATTTTGTGTAAAGCTTCATCAAAGCTTTGTTGTGACAAAATGAATCTAAGTTATTTATTAAAAATGAAGCACATATAAATATTTACGTATAAATCAATTTGTTTAATTGTTTCACAAGTTTTTATAGTTGTATAATTATCTTTCTTACTATCTAAGTATTTGTTTGTTTGAGTTTTCCCTTTGCGCCTGGCTTTAAAATTAGGCCTTGTTTATGGGCTAAGCGCAAAATCCTTTTACGGTAACAAGAATGAGTAATAAAATATGTGCCTCTTGGACATTATTTTTTGTATCATAATTAATAATAGTTCTAAAATGTCTTCTTATAAGAGAACAAAGCAAAAAAAATATGGATATGAAACCATATTTATGATGGTTAGGAAATCTCCATTAGTGGTTAGAAAGCGGAGCCTTCTAGTATATATGTTGCGTAAAAATGTATAAATCATAGAATACCTAGTTATTTCATGAAATACCTGATGAAATCAGTTAAAATGTGCAATGAATAACGGAAGTTAGCTAAGGTACTAAAATAAAACATTTTACGGAATAATATAGCATAAAAGTACTATTTATAAAATCAGAAAATAGATTCATGTGTTAGAATAGAGATTTCTAAAATGACAGTCGGGATCGATTTGAACAGTGTTTCTAAAACAAATGCATTTTTGTTGACACACCGTTTTTACACGAGCAGTTTTTAAAACTCTAACTGGTTCCGAAACTTTGAGCTTGTTGAAACAGACCGGAGAAATATCTGTGTATCCGGCAAGTCTTCGATCTTCTTTAGTTTTTGTTGTCAGGCACTGAATTGGGATCAGGAGTATAGCTATTTAATGTGGCTGATTCGTATTCCCAATTGGGGAAAATGTTTCTTCGGTTTTTTCCATGACAATAGCTAAAATACATCTGGCGTCCCCTGTTCTGTTGTCAATTTAAGGTACTGTGTTGTGGACTGTAAGCCTTACAGAAATTTCAGAATTAGAATGATCTCACATTAACTTCATTTTCTTAGCTTGAATTCCCAAGCATTTTTAGACTAAATATTCATTTAATTAAAATATAATTTGCGGATCTTCGGTACATCTGTGTATTGTAAAATATAGTTTTCTAAATTTAGTATGTACACATGCTCATTACTTCACAGTATTTTTATGAAACAATTATACACACTTTTAGGCATTATCTAACCTTGATTATTACACAAGCACGTCATTATCATGGTTCCAGATAATCAATGGTAAATGGTGATGTTCTGAGAGTATCATACTAAACTAGAGTCAGCAACAGTAACATTTACATATTAGGTTTAGCAAATTATTTTTGACTGCAAAACTTTTGCTTCTAAATGAGCGAATTCGGAAACCAAACCTTTGTAAGACGTAAAGCGATTCATCGCTAAGTCTAAAACTAAGTACAGGGATTTGGGAATGATGTAAAAGACACTTTTATTTTAAACTCAAATAGATGAACAGACAGCATATCTGGTGCTTAGAAAATCCGCTCGCTATTATGGCGAGAAACTCAAAGTAAAAATTCAAATGTAAAGCTACATTTAAATAACTTTTAGGGATTTATATTTATTTTAACTAACCAGTTAAGTTTAATTTTATGCTTTCTTTCCAATAAGCTTTCATTCCTCTAATTGTCAATGCCAGAATATGTAAATTTGGTCGCGCCCGTGAAAGAATGCAATTTTCATCAGGAGGAGAAAAAGGTTTAAATACCGAGTTCTAGAACGGAATGTTAGGGAGAGTGGGAAAGTATTGTACCTCTGTATAACATGAACTTCTGATTCTGTATTTATTGCTGGTTAAAGTGGCGTAACTGCTATTATTCTGCTGCCACTAGACCTTGACGCGATTTTAGGTAACAGGATTATCTGAGCCCTGGGGAAAATTCTATTGTTCTGTTAATTGTAAGTTTAGTTCTTGTTATTTGAGTTATCCCCCGAGCGAGGCGTAGTTTGTTAGCGTCAGGTCGACGCATTCTGAATTTTAAAGAGTCTAATAAAGGGTTCTTTTAACCCTTGTCCTTTCTAGCTCCTGCACTTACTTCAGCAGTGACACTGAAATTTTCGTAACTAGACATTACAAACTAGCGGCCAAAAGCTACACAGAGTAAATTATCGCGAGGTTGTCTCGAAATTCACCGGCGTGGACTTAACAATAGGCAAGTAGTAATGCAACATCAAAGACAGGAACTCTTATCTAGAATAGCAAAACTAGTGACGTGGCCTTCTAGAGATAGAAATCTTTCTATCTTAAGAATCTCAAATCCTCACTTAAATACACGAGAACTAATTTGCATTATGGCGAGAAAATGGAAAAAGTGACAGTAAAGGTATAAAGATAAAATAAGAGTCCAAATATAAAAACACTGGTTATTTTAATTAAAACAAATGAAAACCTCATAACTTTAACAGGGTTTCAACCGTTATTCTATGAAATAGCTAGTTAAAGTGTGGAATTATAATTTGGTGCACATTTTAACTGACTTGATCAGTTATTCCATGAAATAACAAAATGTTCTGTAAAATAACCGATTTTATATTTTGACGCTAACATATATATACACCATGTTCTATTATGAATCGTCTTTAATTGTTTGATTATTTGCAAACGCTGGTTGATTTTGCTCGATTCTCCGGCTTGGAATTTGTGATTGTTATGCTTCCTTCGTGAAGAAAGCTTAAAATCTGTCTATCCGAAAGTTGTTTTGGAGATTAGGGGCTAGAAAGAGATGCATGAAATCTATTCTGTCTTCCAGAACAATTACCTTTCGAACGGACATCGAACTTAGATATATTTAAATTGCTTACCTTTATTTAAACACTCCAATCCATATAAATGCATATTCTTTTAGCTGAAGCATAGATAAATAAAAGTAAAGGTTAAATGTTAACAGAGAATATGAAATTAAGCAAATGAAACTGATTTTTTATGATTACAAAATGACTAATCTAGCCTGTGATATGCTATGGATCTAGAACGGACTTAATACCTATTCGCGCGCTTGGTGACTAACATGAGGAACCTGACTAGCACGAAGGAAATATGACAAATAAGCAGTAGATCATATCAGTAAAACGAAAAGTACAAGAGTTAATAATAGGACACTATCATGTATATGAAATAATTTGAATGGAATATGCTGCTTAGTTTAAAACATACTTTACTGCCATCTACCAGACAGTGTTTCTATTTTTAATCGTTATCAAACCAAGAACGTAAAGGATAATATAAAAAAAGCATTAAAAATTACAAACTGGTGTCAATGCAAAAATTGGAAATGTCTTCTGAATTTGTAGCTTTACGAAACATAATTTCTCATGATAAACCGCTTTCTGAGGATACTTCTGGGAAACCTTTAAAAAATGGGAAAATACATTAGAACATGTTTAAGAGCAGCAATAAAAAATAAATCAAAACTCATTCCAGAAACGAAGATGGTCCGAATCAATTAAAGAAAAGAGTGCCAAAGATAAATTAGGAATTAAGAATGTATTAAAAATAACTAAGATATCTAAAAATTATCTGTCTCTCTGTACGCATGTATGTATACACACATGTATACATTGATGAATGCATATGTATGCATGTACAGGCATCATATTTCTGATTTCTGCTTATTGCAACTTAGATTATTTGGTTTAATGCTTCTGATCTGTAGAAGGCAAAGAGGATTATTTAGAGATATATAAGCCTGAATAAACTAGTTTCTTAACTAAATGTATCTTACTTCTAAATTTCGTTAGTTCTTAAAACAGAATATAAATTCTGATCATGGCCGAACTCTAAATAGGACAGAGCAATCTATTAAGTGCATGCACGGTTTCCGTTTTGCTGATGTTATAAATTATCATAGAGTTCGTCTTTTGTATATACTTTCAGACTGTAATATGCTAGGATTTGGAAGTGGCTAGTGATTAAATAAATTCAAACAAAAACTTAAATTCATAACGAAATATTTTAAACATTGAAACATTAAAATATGTAAACATTTAAATTCGTAAGGAAACACAGTTTTAAAAAACAGATTTCGAAACACCTTAATAATCGTTGCCATTAATTATTAACTGTAAGATCCATTGAAACTGAACAAAAACAAAACAAAAAAAAACTACCCTTACAGTTTAAAATTTTGCGATTATTTGTGTATTAATTAGGGGTTGAAATTAATTTTGCTGAGAATATATTTGCTTGTTTACTCAGAACTTTTCATTTATAAATAATGTACTGCTTAAAATTATTTTACATCAAAACATTCTTCAAGTTCTCATGTTGCAATGGGTTACATTCCTAGTTTTCAAATTTGCGAATATCTTCGGTATACTTGCAAGTTTTTGTGTTGCCATTTTTGGTTGAACACGCTTATTCATAAGTTTAATCCTTTATTGAACAATAAAAAAGCTTTATGTTTGCGTTCTCTGTATTTAATCAAATCCTAGATTCGATTGCAGTATTCAGACTAATAAGGACAATATTCAGACCAAATAGAACAAACAGGACAATAGGACAATTCAAATAAAACAATTCAAATAGGACATCAGACATTATTTTTCTTTTAATTTCATAAAATCATAAACTTGTCTTTCCCCTATATACACATTTCTTCGAACATTCTTCACACAAGATATATTTTTTTATATATTACTTTGTTGGAATATCAAATCCCAACAGTAATATGTTGAAATACACAGTAAGGTTTATGCGTTTATATTTGTCTGGATATTTTATTGTACTGATTTTAAGTCACGGAAAATTCCTTTCACATTGTGAGTGAACAATGCCAAATTAAATCTGAAGTTTCTTGACATTAACAATTTCTGCAGTTTCTTTAGTATTTAATGGAAGCATGTAAATAGATAGGCATCTTATCACAGAGATGACGGATGTCGTTTTGTAAAAAGGGATTTCGAGCGTTGTCAATTATTTCGGCAACGGTCACTGTTGGCTGTAGATCACCGGCTGTAGATGGATATGTAGCTTATTCGATTATTTTCCCATACGCGCTAGATGTGTGAGAGGTAGAGGTATCCCGTTGGCAGTGGTACATATTAACAGTCCGAAAATCATGTTGCGATGTAGCTGCGGTGTAAGGATAAATATTAAGTTGTTGAAATAAACTCATATAAAATTCTTTTGCGAAAAGCAGCACAATATATTTGATCTATTTTGATATAAGCGTTTACTATCGTGTTCTTTAGATTAATAGCTAGATGATCCCGTGATCGTAGAGAATTTCTCACCCACACTATAATGCCTGAGGTATGGGTACTTACGCTGCTCATAGATGCAGCTTGATAGCTGGTGGGAGTGTCATAATCTGAGCCAGGCCTTCTCTTAATCTAGGTATATATCTGTCAATGGTATCCAGGTTAAAATGACTTTCGTCTGCTAGCATCACAAATTTTCCATCCGCCTTCAAATGGGCTTTACGTTTATAGTACTGAGGGTCCATCGGTAATGATTTAGATAGAAAATACGAGTCATAGAAACTGTTGAATGAGTATTGCTCTCTCCATGACTGATTCAGCAAGACTGATTTACAGTAAAATTTCATGTCATGCCATGTGAGTGACAAGCGTCTGCGATGAATAAGCTTGAAGAAGAGGAAGATGAG
Source organism: Stegodyphus mimosarum (assembly GCA_000611955.2). Classification (NCBI taxonomy): domain Eukaryota; kingdom Metazoa; phylum Arthropoda; class Arachnida; order Araneae; family Eresidae; genus Stegodyphus; species Stegodyphus mimosarum. The sequence goes on along the minus strand of KK120608.1, from coordinate 98,021 downwards.
TCTTCTTCTTCTTCAAGCTGAGTTCTCGCGGTAGCACTGCTATCAAACTAAACATCATGAAGACGTCTCTGTTCTGGTGGTCACGGCACCAAATGTTCTGATCTTATGGTACCAGACGTTAAATACTAACTGTTCCAATTGAAACCTGAAATTAAATAATTTGCCTACAATAATATCAAAACCAAAACTTCATTGCGTTGTGTATAATTTTTCCCAAAAACTAACCCGAACAACCCCTAAGACCAAGCAGGAGTACTGGTGTTAAGAACATTACACAAGACATCATAAGAAAATACTCTGAATCAAATATATATATATATAACCAATGATATTTATTGCAGCATTATAAGGAAGACACGCAATCTATCAACTTAAATTCTAGATCTATGGTACCAGGGTGACAACTATTTAAAATAATGCATTTTAGAATTTTTAATATATATTGCTATTTTCAGATATGCACCGAGATGACATTAATCAAAAATTACATCGTAAAAAAAATTAATATTAAATTTTCATATGCAGTTATCAAACTCTGCTGGCCAGCATCAAAATACACAGGAAATTTTATGAATCACCGAGCATGGTGTCTTTACCAATATTGCAGGTAAAAATTGCATACATCAATTTAGCAATCCCTTAGACAGTTAGAAAATATTACATATTCAAGTAGACCCGTTGGAGAAAAATGATTACATTTATTCCTACATTCAATTACTCAATTAAAGGTAAAGTAGAATTTAAATTTTTATTTGTTCCTTAATTTGCAAAGGTTAAAGTTAATTCTCAACCAAAAGTAGTAACAACTTAAAAGTAAAAGGTAAAATTTAGATAAGTTAACAAATTTAATACTCTATCTTAATTCATTATATATATAAATTTTAAATTACAATCCAAGTTAAAGTTAAAAGGTCCTAAATAGAGTAATAGTGCAGCAGTTGCTTAAATAAACAGCCTGGATTTAAGATCCAGCAGAAAAACTTTTGACTAAAAGTTAAATAGAATTTAATTAGAAATTAAATATACATATAATTACTCCTTACTTTAATAATTCATAACTGGAAAATTTTTCTTCAATTACACGAATCAATTCAATATTTTAATTAGCCTTATTATTTAGGAGACATGTTCACGGAAGTTAGGTTGAATGCTGTGCTAAAATTTCCGGTGAAAGGAACAATCAAAGGTTGAACTCACTTGAAGGGAAGAATTTTGAAACTTAATTGAGCATCGCTAGTGACAATCTTGAACTTAAATGGAACAATCTCCTGACGAGCAGCCGTTTGAAGTTGAAGCCCGAAGCTGGGCGAGATTCTAACCCGCACAGAGATGATGACAGCAGTCAAGGCCCATCCTAGTAGGAAGATGGAGAAAAAGCATAGATGTTTCGAAGCGAGAAAACTGGACCTATAGACCGATGTGAAGAAGGTGGAAACTTGTAATTCTCGGAACTAGACCCATCCTGGCGAGTTGATGGTAGTACTCGGATCTAAGTGACCGATCAGGAAGAAGCCGGATAGCTGGATTCAAGTTGCATCCACTATGCTGTTAACGCATTGATTCGATGAGAAAAAAACAACATTCTAGACTCCTACATGGGGATGGTAAAGTGCGGAGGAGTAGGCTTCACCAGATCTTCTTAGATGTACATCTTTATCATATTCCTCATCTCCCCCTTAACTTGAAGCCAGCAAGAGGTAAACATCCACTACCGGACACCCCGGGTCAACATCGGCTCTTCCAGAGGAAGAAAAATGAAGAGTCTTCTTACAGCTGCGAATCCAAGGCAAAAAGGGGGCTGAGCATGGCCTTGCATGCCGATTTTAATGGTCCAGAATCCAGAATTTTCGAAAATCCCCAAATTTGGTGAATTAGTATGCAAATCTCGCCAAACACAAAACAGTGCTGCGAAAACTTAGTTTTTCCTTCTACACACCAAAAAACAAATTCCACCCTCGCCACCCCCTTCGCCAACATAGAGGGGTGAGGGAAAGAATGTAACAACCCTACCTCCGACCGGACGCAGTACATGATCTTGGACGAATGAAGTGCTCGAATAAGATCCTTTTAGCAGAATAAATTTTTAGACACGAAATTCAACAATTTTAGCAATTAAATGGGCATAATTCTCCAACGGGGCGACGTACAGTCATGAAAGTAGATTCATAAGAAGGCTAAATTTTTTCTCTCTAAGAGGTATAAATTTCATCCACGTGAATAAAAAGGAAGTATTTTTAAATTTCAAATATTACGCAGAAAGCAACCGATTTCCCATTGTCTCCTTTTCCCGAAAGCTATTACTATTGAACGCGTAACGTAAGAATGAGAACTCTGTTTAACTCGTATAAAAATATTTGATTCAATAACGTAAAGAATACAACTCGTGAAGAAAAATTTAGAATAAGCATAAATTAATGCAAAAAATTTTACTCACTCAATAATTAATTAACAAATAAGCTGCAATTAACTACACATTAATCCATAATTCTAAACTAACTAAAATCGCTACATAACATCTCGGATCATTCCTTCTAAAATATCGTTAATAATATTTTTTATAAACTAATCCACCATTTAAACAAAGGCCCTATAACTGTACGAAATACTTAGGGTATAGCTGAGCTTCTAGAATTTGGAAGTTTTAATTTTGTTTCCTCTTTTTCTGAAAGAAGGTTGAAGGATAATCCCCAACAAATGTGTCTATTTTGTGGACTGCCTTTGCTTTATTTTACAAAACAATGATTATTCCATAAATTTTAGTTTCATTAGCCTTTAACAATACGTTACTATTATTTACAATTAAAGCTTACATTTTTACATCCCTTTTATAACAGATTTCTCGTCCATATGATGTAATTTGTAATGATGATGCTCCTACTGTTGCTGATAAAAGACATAACAGCTTTTGTATCTTTCTGGCAATTATAATCAGAGAACAGGTGTACTAAATCCAGGTATCTACAGCGATTCGGAAATTATTCCTCTTTGAAGTTCTTTGCATGTTTAAAATCATTGTTGTATGTATTTTAAGCTACAAGGAAAGTGGCTCCACAGATACATTTTACAATTTTGCTCAGTAGACGATAGTACCATTATGGGACCTTGCCATATTTAGCGCAGGGCTTGACGAGGAAGTAATCGCTTTGTTTAATAAGACAGTCTAGAAGTAAGTGTAGATCTTTCCGGGTCCGCATCATTTCATTCGGATTACAATAAGCTGTAAATAGACATCCTAATACAGCGTTTTGCTATTGCATCGGCCACTAGGATTTTTATGTCGTTGATCATTTTTACTGTAAGCCTCTTCATAAGCTTATCGGCTCTTTCAGTGTCTGTGATATCTGACTCCAGTTTAAATTGCTGGGCCTTTAGAATTTTAAGTTAAATACACCCCTTGAGTGTGAAAATATAGGATGCTATTGATGTGAAAATTCATATTCTCGAAGATCTGCTACGTCTTTTCCTTCAAAGTAAGTCAAATGGTCATTGTTAAATCGAGAAACACGCGGCACCATTGTTAAATAGTGAGAAATCCTTTAACCTTAAGGGGGTTTTTTTACTTTTAACTTTTTAAAATTTAACCTTATATACTCAACTCTAGGTGCCGGACAAACAAAACTTAAAATAAACTTACAAAAATGAATTGGTTAGAAAATAGAGGAAGGAACTAATTGGTTGATCTGACTCAAAATAATATTAAATATAACTTTTCTTAAAGCAGTTAATTCACACATAGCAAGGCAAAGCAAATTCTTCTGAATAAACTTAACCTGAAAAGGAAGCTGGAATAAATCTTCTCTGGAACTCGGTAAAACTAAATACTAAATCTCAACCAAGCACTTCCATAATTCACTCATTTTAAAATTAAACTCACGAATAGTTCATATTCATTAAATAGCAAAAACCTCATAAGCACCAGAGAAGAAGTATTCAAACACCAATCAATCAGTTCCGATACTAAAATCAAGCACTAGTTTTAACTTTCCTGGCACCTAAAAGTCATTTCAAATTCTATCTTAAAACACATTCAAAGTAACATTAATAAGTGGTTAGCACATATTTGCTAAAACAGGGCGCGTTGTGAGTACCCTAAAATGCAT
>KK120608.1:53433-92925 GCA_000611955.2 Stegodyphus mimosarum | reverse complement strand
CCAGCCCGGGGAGGCCTGGCCGCAGGTCAAAGGCCCCCTCTGCTAAATATTCAACTCCAAAAACTCTCTCGAAGACTCTGGTAAAAACTCTGACTTCAAAACTCGCGCAACAACCGAGGAAAACTCGGTTTCTCCACCCACTCACAATTATAGGTCCAAAGTTACACATAAAATTAAATTCTTCCAATCCGAGACTTTTCAATATAATTTAATAGGACAAGATCAAACCCCCAAACGAATCAGAAATAAGTTATTGTCTACAGTAGCACCTGCGAAAAACTGGAAACTAAACATTCGTCCCCCCCTACTAACAAGCGAAAAATATAAGAAGCAACAAAAACTGCCCTTTCAAAGATTCAATTTACAACTTCCATCGAGGCCATAAACCAGGCGACATCACAGCGGGACGCCCGACAACAGTGTTCAATTTCAGCTTGGTAACAAAGACAAGAGAACAACGATATACTACTCAATGTTGCAACTGTCATCTTAAAAGGCATTTCCCACAGATGTTACTTCCGTTAGAAGACGCTCCCCCATTCTCGTTAAAATTGACCGTTGAAGGAAAAAATAATTGCTTAATGATTTTAAGTACACACTTTCCAAATATATATATTCATTACGCTCTTCACAATTTCGAACTTAAAAAAACCAAATACAAATACAAATAAAATACTTAAATAATTGATTACTTAAATCATTAAAAACACTTAATTTAAAAAAACACAGAATTTGCGACACAACATCATACTAATGTTGTTTCCTGAACACTACTAATTTCTTAATAAACCAATCACTCGTAATACATTTGTACGTTAATACTGTACAGATTTTCTCTCTGCTTACGAGGCGTCTTTGTGGCGTAATTGGAAGCAGGTCCGGCAATATTCATAAGATCTGGAGCTGCAGTTCCAGGGAGAGTGTTGATTTGTCTTGCTTCCTGGCTTCTAAAATTTATAAATGAGCTCCATAGTGGCGTCACTATGCAGCTATAACCACTCTATAGTGGCTTCATTATGGAGCATTATGGATACCGGATTAAAAGGTCATGGACGACAATTGTTCACCACAGGGGTTCCCCTCCTTTACTACGTGTCTTAGTTGTGTAACTGGACAGCATATCGGACTAGCCTAGCAATCGGAAGGTCCAGAAGTCAAATCCTGTCAATGGCATTCCTCATTTCTTCGCTTTCCTGGTGCCAAGAGAATATCAGCCATCTTTACGGGAATTCCGAACTAAAGGTTGTGGACGCTAATTCGTCAGCACGAGGATTTAGCTATCAGCTGCTCTGTTATCTTCTATAAACTGGAGAATAAAGGGTTTTTGTCCTTCGGTGACCGGAAATCCGCGGTATAATTAAAAAGCATTTCCGGCTAACAGTCGGAAAGTCTCGAGTTCGAGACGCGGCGAGAAATTATTACATTTTTCACGTACGGAATGTCCAGATTATATTTTTAGTTAACGTAATGCCGAGCTATTTGGTTCTGTTAAAAAGGAAACTCTTTTATCTCTGCATATAATAAAAGAAAGAGTCTGTCTGTGTGTGTGTGTGTCTTTCGTTCATGCTGCGCGTAAGCTAAAAGACCCAGGGGTAGGAAATTTGGTACATAGGTGCATCTAGACAAGAGCCAGTGCACCTCGAAGCGATTTTTTCGAAATTCGAGTTACATTATTTTTTATTTTATGTTTTCTGACGGAATCGTGTCATTTTGAGACATAATGGGTTATAGAAAAGCGAGATAATACATTTCATTTTCACATCGTCGTGAAACGCAGGCACTTAGCTATTTTACGAACTTAAAAAAATTTTGTATTTCAATAAATCGATTAAATACGAATTTATTTAGCAAAGTGAGCTTAAGAACTTTGCAACGGATTTTTTTTAAAGTTTATTTTAAAAAATGTACTCTTTATTTGCCTATCATTTTCGGATACGTTAAACTTTAATCCTTCCGACTCCCTTTAAAAAAGAATTTTGGAAAAATAATAATATTTTTTATTTTAAAAAAATGTTTTAAATGAAGCTTCCGAATACACTTCCCACATCTCACATATTTTAAAATATGGTTTTGGCAACAATTTTTCATTCTTATTGTTGTTAATAGATTTTGGATGAAATAGCATCATTTTGAATAGTTTCATTCTTTTAGAAATGTAAGTAATGTGGATTTGGCAACGTTTTTAATCGTATTTTTTTATGTCACTTTTTTAAGAAATTGAAAATTTAAGAAATTGAAAAATTGTTTCTTTTTGCAAAGGTAAATTGTTTAATTAATTTATTAGGATAATTTATATTTATATTAAGGGATATTGCTTATTTCATTGTAATTTTTTATGTTATGTTTTAATTATATATAATTTTAATTACAAAAAAGTTTTGCATGATTTTTTTAGGAAATAAAGTTTTAATCTGTTTATATCATTTAGTTCTTAAGATTTTGCAAAGGGAAGTTGGTTAATTTATTTATTAGGATAAGCAATATTTGCATTAAGAGATACTGCTTATTTCATTTCGTTCTGCAGAGTAAAATTCTGCGCGGAATTTTGTTTTTTGCGTTTCTTTCATGTTAGTTTTTGCTTATTTCACTGTTGATTTTTTTTAAAGGAAAGTTGGTTAATTTTTTTATTAGGATAATAAATATTTGTAATTAGGGATATTGCTTATTGCATTGTATTTTTTGTTCTTGAAAATATAAGATAAAATATTACTAACAAGTTAAATGGTTGCGATATGACTGCTGACACATTCTCTTAGAAGATTACCTAAAGTATCATAACATTTCAAAATTTCAGAAAAAGGATCACTCAAACTATCAAATAAGAAAATGTTTAAAAAATTTTGACTTATCAGAAATGGCATGGAATTATTTATATTATTGTATAATTTTCATATAATGTTTTATGTAGTTATGGTGGTGGTTAAGAAGGGATACAAATTATGTTTTAACAAATGTTTAATGCACATCTCATGCAATCAGTTTACTAAAAATTCAAGATGTATATGTTTTTCTGGTAGTACATCAGGGCCATATGCAAGGAGGGTTTTATTCTTAACAAAGAAAAAATAGTTGGAAGAACTTACGGGGCCATCGGTCCCAGGTGTGCCTTTTGGGCATTTTCCCGGTACGTTTAAAAGCCAGACGAAGGCTCGCGGTAAAAAATGACAGAGTTGACGTCGTGCCCTTTCTAGTACCTAACCCGTGTTTATCAATAAATTTGATTTTTTCCGGATTAATAAAAGTTTAAATTTTTTTTTTGCACCAGTCCTTGGTTACACCACTCACGAACTACTCCGCACCTATTTAAAGAAAACCTTGTAGAGTCATTAGGTTTCTTTGAAGCAGGAGACGTGAAAAATGTACAGTGCCCTGGCCGAGACTCGAACTCTGAATCTCTCGTATACGCGTCAATATGCTTCTAATTGCACCATGAAGTCTTGTGGAAAGGGGCGATAAAATACCTTGTATACTTCAATTTAATTTGTTTCTTATTTGTTTGACTTTTAACATGGATAGAGAACACAGATTTTAAAATATTTTGGAATAGGGATATATCACTAGTGTTTTTGTTTTTGTTTTTGTTTGTGTTAGATGGGCCTGTCCTCTTTTAGCCATAAGGCCGTTTATTCGGCTAGGGGGGCTGAGGACTTCGCCCTTTACATTACATTACATTACATTACATTACATTACATTACCTTGTATACTTCCCGTTTTTGAAGGGCAACTCGGAATTAGTGGAACCAATCGCCAAACACTGGTGGTGATGAATTATCTTCCTTCACCTTTCAGTTCGGGTGCCACTCCTAGTATCTAGTCTTTCTCGCTAACGTGCACCGTAACTAGATCTATTTTAACGTCTATCTTGCGACAAAGCCTCGAAGGTTCTGAAAGACACTTTTATTCAACTCTTATTTTTAATTTTATAAATGGCTCATACTTACATAGTCACCGACGACTTTCGTAAGGAACTAAATAAATAATGTAACAAAAAAAGGTAAAGAAGTATGCAAGACTTCACAATTCCATTTCACCTAGCATGTTGACTTAAAAACTTACAACAGCAAAATAATAATTTCGTTGGCAATAAAGCGAAACCGAGATTCAAAGTTAACAACTTGTAAAACTAACATACCGCGCTAATAACAGCGTAACCATGCTCTAACTATATGTTTTCGCTAGTTCAGTTTAAATACACTCTCGTTCAACTTGTCTGATTTTCATAATTCCGGACGCGAGGGGAGAAACGACTGAAGGGGCTAACAAATTAAACTAACTGTTAGTAAAAATACTTATATTATTTGCATTTCAACGGGTCACTATTATCGCCACACGCATGTGTCGCTTTCTAATCTGCTTAGATGTCATATTTCGGCTTACAAACATGCCGCATAAATTTTCCTTCACATAGCTTTCTTCTTGTTGCGAATTCAATTTTCAACTGTGTATAAGTACGTTATCATAGAGGAATTTAACATGCATAGTTTTCTATAGGCCTATATAATTGTGCTTTTGGTTCGAACTTCCTTGATGAACGGAAATAAGTTGAAAAAAAGTAAGTTTTTAGTGATGCAAATTCAAATGAAGGAATGTGATTGCTTTCAATTAATATATATCTGTATCTGAACTATCCGACAAAAATATTACGTATCAAATGAAGGTTGCCAATATTCACCTATCGAAAGCCATTTCTAATTATTTATAAGAATATAGTAAAAGTTTAAATGAAGTCTTTATAAAATATAGCCGCTTATTGGAAAAGAAAAAATCCTTACTTCCTCATCATTATTAATAACGATACAAATACTGCAGCTAATATAATATTAAAGTATGTCCGTATGAGGTTAATTAAAGTAGAAATAAAAATCAATTATTTTGCGATAAACATATTATAATAATTAATGCATCACAGATATACAGCACGTTCTATAAAAAGTGAAACATGTATCATATAAACCACATCCATCGTCAAAATCACCATCCACTAAACTGATTTAATATATTAGTATATGTATCTTAGAGAAAAATCTTGTGCAGCTATTGAAACAAATTAGTGACAGTTTTTGATAAGTTTATTTTAATCCCCTCACTACAATTATATCGGTCTACAGAAAACAATAGTATGAAATATACTCGTAGAGTAAATTAAGGTTTGCACAGCGCACGTACAATTTCTAAAAGAATGAATTCATGTCTAGAAAAGTAGTTTGAAAAAAATTGTTAATAAAGACTGTGACTTATAAATGCTCTCAATTCCAAATACAGTACAAATAATAATCAAATTAAAATTTACTAATCCATTCGCAGTGTGCTTCAATAAAATACTGAAACAGTTTAAATACTTCTCTTACGAACAGTATTACAAGCTGAGGCTAGACCTAGTCACTAATATTCAATTTTTAACAAACGGAGTTGCAACTTCGAAACAAACATCTTTCTGGCTACAAAACCTCAAATTGGCAAAAACTTTATCAGTAGCACATCGACTAATTGAACTTAACCTGTTCACGAATACAGTAAAAAATGCGTGATTTGCTGAAAGACACAGCAGCGGCACAGCAATACCTCAAACGCAATTATAGTTAGCATTAACTTCCATCCACTAAATTATCCTTCTAACTTTGAATGAAATTAAACTTTCAGAATTTCCTGTTCTGAGGGAATATTTGTGATTTGAGTCAAGAATGATAAGATAGATTTCAATTCAAATCTCAGTGTGAGTAAAACTTCAAAAATGTGCTGAATATAATCTGTTACGTATCAAGAAGGTTATGTGACGTATATAAAAACAACGAGCCAAACAAATGGATTCAGTAATTGTATTCAATTAATCTGTATAATTCATAGGACTAAAAAATTTACTAGTGCATGCAATTTAAAAAGGTTTATTGAATATCATTTTGATGACCTGATTGGTATGATGTTAGAAAAGCGAGCCTCCATACAATTGGGCATTAAACTTATGGATATTTATAAAAGTATTCGATTTTTTTCTGGCATGGAAGTAATCAAAATCTGTGGATCTGAAAGATTCCTTGAGAACTGGGAATTAAGAGAAAAGGAGCGCAAGGCCCTTGGATTTCCTCTAAGGTTTTCTCTCAAATCTACAAGGATGTTATCGATCACAACTCAATGTAGCTGAACAAAACAACTACTGTCACCATCAGAAGCGGAATGTTTGATTAATAGGAAGGTTTTTATCTCTTCCTCTTGGCCATCATGGATACATGAACCTGATAAAATTCTGGTTAGGATGGTTACCATCATTAACAAACATAATTTTAGTTGTGGATAGCTTCATTGCTGCTGAAAGATACAGCCATGTTATACAAATCCTTTCTAATTGAGAGACATTTCTCAGAAAACAAAATACTGCATTTTAGTTCCCCAAAACGACAGTTTTGAAAATATCATATTAAGATACAACAAAAGAATAAATTTTAGTTAAAAACAAAATATATTTGAGATTTAGAAAGTAAATTTATAAATTTAAATATTTTTAAGCTCAAAAGAAATTATGCTTACAGAAACGTTATTTCAAACCAATAGAGACTTTAAAATTTTGTTTAGAGGGCTGAATTTCTCATGATTTTGGGTATCATATAAAATATAATAGAGTAAACCCAGAAGTTGTTGCAAGACACATAAGAAGCATACTGCGAAGTAGAAACAGTAAGCTTTCCATACGAAACTGTAATATCTGAAATAATAATTTAGAGTCTTGTTGTGTCTTTCCTTCTTATTACTTCTCATCTTCCTTTAGAACCAAAAAGGACTTAAACGATTTAGCTTAATTTAAGATACAATCTTGCATAGGTGGAAACATTAATTGAACCGGAATAACATTAATTAAATGATATAAGTGCACAATTAAATCATATAAGTGCATAATTAAATCATTATAAGTGCCTGAAAAGAAGGAATGGTTTTCTTGTGAAATATAGAAAATATATTAGTCGCATGGTTCGTAATATAAGCTACGAAACTTCGCAAATAGAAACTTTTTTTAAATTTTTGAGTGTCTGACCAAGATCTGACTTAAAGAAACAAACGTTAGTGCACAAGAAGCGAAACAATAGAAAAAGATGCAGACTTCGTAAGGTAAATTTTAAATGACACGTTTCTTCTTATGTTGATATCTGTCTTGTGCTCTTACTATTTCCTCAGCTCTACCAGAATAAGTAGCTGAGAAGAGTATAGATATAAATAGCCAAGAGAGTTCAAGTTAAAGAGATAATTATGTTTGAGCATTTAAACTGTCCTAAAGAAATCCCTCAGCTTGTGCCTGAAGTCGGCGTTATTTGTACCAGGGGGTTAATTTTGGCTTTGATTTTGATGCTATATTAACCAAACCTGGTGCAGGATATATTTTAATTTTATGTTGTCATCCTCTGAGAGGCGGAAGTTAATTTCGGTTAGTTTATTCATGTACACAGCATAATGTTAACATTTATGTTTTTTATTTATTTTATTTCAGTTGCATTCATTTAGTGCTCTGGTACTGCTAGTTAAAATCCGGAAGAAAGTTGGATTTCAGCCTGGAAAGTTAAAAATTATTTTCTATAAAGGCAAACAAAGTTTAAGCATATAACATTGGTTTTAAGTAAAGAGGAAAATTTAGGAAAATTTACGTGTGTACCAGTGCTGAAATTAAGATTATGCGAGCATGTTACTTCGTTTTAATTTTTTATTGTTAATTTTTGGCCTCTTTTGGATTAACTACATCTGCTCTGCCCACGTTGGAACATGCTTTACTCATATATGTTAATGTTTTAGGTAGATTTTATTATTTACGTGCCACATAATTCTGTCTTTTTATAATCGAGAGACAAATGTGTGTATATGTTCCAAAACTGAAGCTAATAACCTTATTCAGATTTTCCGAAAAAGAACAGAGTAATAGTGTTTGGAACAAATCGAGATAATTTAATGTATTTCAACTGCATTTGTATTTGTCGTTTAATCATACATGTAACAAAAGATCTCATAATCCTTGCTAACTATGTATAGCAGTGGTTGGAACCAATGTTAAACCGTTTTAATTATCTGTCTCAGACATGATTATTCAAAATCCCTGTCAAAAGCTTCAACGACCCTCCATCCTAGTAACTGCAATATCTGATAATGAATTCGCTTATGTGCGAGTTGTCATAACTTGCTATCTGAAATTCCATAATATTTGTCATCTATGCATAGTTTACAATAGTATTGTACATTATATAACCCTTGCGTCGTCTGGTTAGAGTAAATAGCTCAGAATTAGTTATATAAGGTATTATACAATTCAGGAGTGAAATGTGTGTTTAAGTTAGAGAATTAATGAGAACCTGGAGGCAGTTCCTAACATAGAATCTGAGATTCCACGAAGTGTACCAGAATAGAAACCTGAATTTAGAGACATATTTTAAACGAGTAAATCGAAGAATAAGGTCATTACCATATAGCATTTCGATGGACATGGTTGCAGTGGAAAATGTCGATATATCTGGAGAATAAACATTAAAGTTTTGCCAATATTTCGATCAAACATTTGAATTTGCTACAGCGTAACCTAAAATGATTAATATGTCTTTTTTATGATATTGCCTTTTCAACATATTCAAACAGAAAACGATCATCAAGAGAAATCAAATAATTTATAACACAGTATTAGCCATGTTTTAATCAACCATAGGTGAAACATTTTGTTAGGTAGAAGTAAACAAGAAATAAAAGGAAATTTGATGATGAGGCCTGCGGTTTAACGATTGAAACTTCTCTATTTAAGAAATTCTAAGACGTCTATCATTAATTTAGGACATCTTAGAAAGTAGGTTTCAAGCTAAACATATACACGAAATTAAATAATTAAAAGTATTTGTCTAGAATACATACTATAAAAATAAGAATTAAATTCCAGAGCACATTTATCTGCGCGTAGTTTAGGCCATATAAATTGAATGCAAAAATAGTTATATCAGATAATCAATAACGTTATATTGTACTATAGAAGTCTTATAATTTAATATAAAATAATATACTATTTTAATGTTCCATACTTATAAGCAGTGCTTATGTTTTCTTTAAATGCTAAGGACATATTTGCGCACCTTTAAGTCATTTATGCGCATCTAAGTCATGAAGCACTTTAATTTCACTTCATTACTGAAAGAATCTCCAGAGAGGACTGGAATCACAGAACACTGAAAGTTTGACATGTGTTTACATCTAGGTGAATGTGTTGCTTGCAAAGAACGTTTTGTATTTTTCTCCATGAGTGACATGAAATCATGCCAGTTTCAATTACGAAATCCTCCACGAATGCATTCTATTCCTCAAGCAGACGCCCTTTTTCACCGTAATGGAAATATTCCTTTTTTTAAAACCACCATCTAAAGTATATGGATAATGAGTTTTAGAATTATGTTCTGACTTTATAATTCACTATTTTTCACAAAGTTATTTACCTATGAATATATCGAATTGTTTGGTAAACGTTAAGCAGTTTGATTTCCATCACAAACTGGTAAATATATACCCGATTATAACTATATGTGAAACTTACTGAACAGAGAGAAAAAGAAACCATAGTTTACTTAACTCAAATTTTGTAGACTGGAGAAATAAGTCATCAAGCATATGATCTTGGCAAACTCTGAGTACTAATCTCCATCTAGGTCCGCCGTTTAACTACTCATTTATGCAATGAGCAGTCTCACAACCTTTCGACCTTCTGATGTACTGATGTTTCTGATGTTCTAAGTTAAATGTAGACGAAATTATGAAAAAAAAATGGAAAAAATTAGAAGTTGCAAACAATGTTGGATTTCAAACTGCTAGTGAACATATATTAAACCTTACCACTTAGGAGTACATTAGGAATATTTTTAGCTTGAAGTCTTCCGAGTAAACTTTTCATGTGGGTTACTTTTAGGTATTAATGAGATTAACAAGAGTTAGGAATTCTTAGTTATTTCGTTTCAGTTGCGATGAAAATAGTTTGTTTCGTTATATTAAACTAAGAGAAAACGGTATTTTTTTTGATAGAAATTTTTTTATGATAGTCATATAAACATGTATTAGGTGCATGTATGTAGTTATTATACTATTTCTATTTCTTATAATTATACGTATAATCAAATGATAGCAACATCGTATACGTATACTGCGAAAAAAAAAAGGTTCTATACGTCTCGTTCTACTGGGCCGATTGACGAAATTCAAGTTGCGGGTTTTCGGTTTTACGACTCAAATTATGCTTAAATATTAAATTTTGTAAAATTCGGTGTGAAATTCACCGAATAATTCGAAAACTTATCTTGACGCAGTTTTTTAAATTTGCGGCAAGGATAATTCACTTGGCGAACTTTTAAAGTTATAGCAAACCTATTTTCCTTTCCTATACGCCAAACTTTAAAACGTGCCAATATCTAATTCAAGTGTATCTTAGGAAGTTTTGAATAAAAATCTCTAATTTTGTGCTGGTAGCTTGAGAAATACATTCCCTTTAAGATGGTTATAGGAGTTTTATATAATTCAAATATTTTTTCGAAAAATTTATAAAAAATGTTTAAAAATACAAATTTAAAAAATAAATCATAAAAAGTATGCGAATGAATTATGTTTGGATTAAGCCTAAATTTCAAATTATGGAAGAAGGAATGAAGTAAGTTTAATAAAAAGATAGATATTAATAAATATATATTAAATTCAATTAAGGTTGAAGAAGTAAAATTTTGAGAGCTAAGTTTTTAGAAACTACTTGTGCGATTTTTACAAAACCTGGCAATTAGGCATAATTTGAGTAGTAGATTCCAAATATGAAAAAATATGATTCCAAATATGAAAAAACATTGTAACGTCATTTCAAAAAAATCTAATTTTATGTCAAAATACTTATAATAGACCAATGCTGCGTATAAGTCTAATACATAGCGTCAATTGCGCTTTCGAGATAAGAAAACCGCAAGTTGAACTTCGGAAATCGGCCCAGTAGAACGGGAAATATATAACTGTTTCTCTCGCTTTTATTTTTGGTCAGTGCACATCGTATATATCTAATTCTTGTAGCACACAATGATAAAGAAAGCTCTCTAAAAGTTCACGTTCTTAATTTAATTCATGTTAATCTGATATCATCTTTCTGAAACATATTTTTATAGTAAAGGCAAATATGTATTTCGTTAGTTTATTTTCGCTTTTAATTCTAAAATTGTTGGTAGCACTTAATCTCTTTAATCCTTTAAGTAGTATTATAATAAATGACATCGATGTAAGCAGCTAACGTTCAAGAACGCGAAAATAGTTTCGAGGTAATTTCACGCAGCTTAATCATTGCATTGACGCAAAGCAATTTGAAAGGAAAACAATATTTTTTTTTAAATCTAATTTTGTTAATGTAATGCAATTAGGACTTACAATTGTACGTCAATGTATTAATTTTCATTTACCGTGCCTTCAAATTGAATCAATTTAGGATAATTATGTTATTGTTTGAACTTAAGTAAAGCAAATACTAGAAAGAGAGAGAGAAAGACGCAGAAAGTAGGAATAAGCTGACTTCTAAGTGAGCAATTACATCTTAAAAAATATGCTTAGCTTTTTTTTAACAGAGAACATAAATTTTGATCTAATCATGTTCCGTAAAATAAAAGTTTTTCCACTTTGGTTAATTGGTCATTAGGTATTTATCAAAAAACAGTTGTTTTGTTGTCGGTTTTCTTTATATAAACTGCATAATATCAGTTTAATTTTTCCATTAATTGCTGTGTGGAGGAGGAATCATTTGAAATATGGTTAGTTGAGGTCTTCATGATTGTAGATTATTCTGCGGTAAACTGAAATAAAAATGCCAACGCTGTTACTGGTATTTTTAAGCAAATTTTAGTTCAAAATAGAACAATCTCTTTTACATATTGTGAGATAATTTAATAAGTTTAAATTTCACACAATTTAGATTAATTCCAAATGCAAGTTTATAGGTAAGGTATTTTCTACCTTCTTCAAGCATGGTTTCGTAGTAAAACTGTAGTGCGCTCAGCGCGTGTTCCAGAGATCGAGGTTCAAGTCCTGGAGAGGGCACTGCATACTTTTCATGTTCTTCTTTTTTAAAATAACTACAGTAGCGCCGAACTAATAGGTGGTGGATGGATTTACTAAACCTCAGTTGCTCTTTAAAAGGGGAAGTGTATAAGGTGGTTGTTCAGTAGCTCAGTAGTAGGAGTATATAAGGTATTTTTTCCATTCTTCTAGCATGGCTTCATCATGTAACGGTAGCACACTCGGCTAGTATTCGAGAGGTCCAGTTTCGAGTCCCGGCGAGGGTATTGTACATTCTTCATGTACTCCTGCCTCAAAAATACCTAAAGCTTCCACAAGTTAATTTTCACAACTGAACCAAATTTTATTTATGCGAACTCTAGGTACTTTAATGATTTTAGAAAAAATGTTAAAATGCTCATATTCAGTTGTAACTACTAAAGTCATAATTTACTAAAGAAAAATTTGAAAATAATGAGTACATTCTTAGTGCAATTCTTTACAGACGCTTTTGTTTCATATGGTTGCATATATTTTATATATTGGGATAAATATATTGTTTTTTTAAAAAAAACATAGATAAAAGTGCAAATATAATGAAGTTGAATAATAAAAGTAAAGGAAGTATTATTAAAGTTTTACAGAAATAAGAGTAATGATTCCTGTAACAGTTATTGATAGAATAATATTATTAATAATTTATTTTGCTTTTCATAAATGATATAGTTATTATATCTAGGATCAGGGTTGCAAATTAAATAATGCTAATCTACGAGGTGTATCATCAAGTCAAATGTGAGGCTTTCAGATGTAATTTTTTTTCTTTTGCTTATCATTGTCTCATCACTCTTTACTCATAAAATTACTTCCATAGTCATTACTAATATCAGATTTTTGAAAGTCAAATGCGAATTTAGCTTTCCTACCATTTCTGAATGAATTTGTTGTCTTTGATACTAGATTAAGTTACGGAGGAGAGAAAAAAACTGTGTGACGTGGATGCACTTAGCTGATCAAGGTTTCTGTTTGGAAGTAATGTTTCCGAAGATGAGAGTAAGCAAAACCTATCTGAGAGAGATTATGGAGTACTAAACAAATTTTCTTTCTCTCTCCCTGTTCGAAACTAAGAACACAGGTGCGTCGGTTCGTCATCTTAATTAAAGCAATCTTCGATTCGTTAGAAACTTGCGAGCTTACTAGTAATGTTATGTGTATGTTTTGTGTATCAGTACGTGGTCTTTGCACTAGAACGTGCACGGGCATAACACTTTTAATGAATTATTGTATTTTTTTTCTTGTTAAATTGTAAAGCAAATAATAAAGTATTGTATATTAGAATACATACAAAAATAAATCTAATTTTCACGAAATTAATTTTTTAAACAATCAATTCATATGCTACATGAGTATATTCAAAGTTAAAGACATCTTACAATATTATAAATATTTTTATCTCTCCACGTAGCAAACAGCTGCGTGATGTACCAACATGTTACGAACCCTTCATTCTAGAATCCATGTTTATCCACATTAACATCGTTTTACTGTTATTTTTAAACTGCAACTACATTCTTCACGCTACCTTTGAAACAAATTTTACTCTCAAACACAAAACCATATCGTCAAAGATGTTTCATCAGTTACGAAGCTTTTAAATAAAACTGTCAGCTACTAGAGTAAATTCCGCAGAAATTTAGCATCATTTTTCAGAGGATTAGTTCAGTATTCTAAGGAAAGAAAAGAGCCAAGGGGTCAACAGTGTTTAAGGAAGAAAAACTGCTTGGTGGAGAAGAAATGCTTCCTCGCAGGAACTGCCCTCTTTTCTGGGCCTCATTTCTTTTGAACGAATCCATTTCCATACCAAAATCAAACTTAAAGTAGTCCTATCCCATCTTACCATTAGTAGCATCCACCAGGAGATCGTTTATGCCTCATTCTGGAAAAAAATTCAGTTTTACTTACAGTATTCCGTGGTTTACATTTCAAATGGGTTTTGAAACTGAGAAGATATCCCCTCTTACCATTAGTAGCATCCACCAGGAGATCGTTTATGCCTCATTCTGGAAAAAAATTCAGTTTTACTTACAGTATTCCGTGGTTTACATTTCAAATGGGTTTTGAAACTGGGAAGATATCTGATTGTTCCATGTCTTCGAAATAACAAAGCGAAGCAGTTTTTCTACAGCGTACGCTGAGCAAAAAATGAACAGTTCTATATCTCCCGTTTTACTCGCGTTTTTATGTCTCGAAAGCGCGATTAAGAATATATATTAGATTTATATATAGCATTGTTCTAACAGAGGTATTTTGATACAAAATCGGACTTTTTCTGAAGTAAGATGTCAATGTTTTTCCATATTTCGATTCTACGACTCAGATTATACCTAAATATTAAATTTTGTAAAATTTGGTGCAAAATTTACGAAGAGATTCAAAAATTTAACTTGGCTGATATTTTTCAGTTTGCGCCAAGAATTATTCACTTGGCGAACTTCTTAATTTATAGCAACCTATTATCCTTACCTTTTTTTGGACTGCAGACGAACGGAAAAAAGTCAGCGTTCATATTTTCAAATAATTTTAACTAAGTGCATAAACCACATTTGGAATTATTAACGCTTATAGTGAATATTCCAAATATTTCAAAACGCGCCAATAATTAATTTCATGTATATCTTAGAAAGGTTTGAATAAAAAACTCTCATTGATTTCAGGTGGGCTTAGAAATACATCTACTTTAAGAGGGTGTTAAAAACTGTATACTTTATAATTCAAAATGTTTACGAAAAATTTGTAAAAATTATTTAAAAATACAAATTTTAAAAATAAATCATAAAAAATGGACGAATTTTATTTGGAATGAGCCTAAATTTCGGAATGTGAAAGAAAGAATCAAGTAAGTTTAATAAACAAGAGATATTAACAAATATATACCAAATTCAATTAACATTGACGAGCTAAAATTTTGATAGCTAATTTTTTAAAAATTGCTCTTGCGAGTTTTACAAAACTTGGCAGTTCAGCATAATTTGAGTCGTAGAATCGAAGTATAGAAAACATTGGCATGTCATTTAAAAAAAAGTCAGATTTTGAGTCAAAATACCTGTGTTAGAACAATGCTATATATAAATCTAATACATATCCTACGTCGCGCTTTCGAGACATGAAAAAGGCAAATTAAATTTCGTCCGTTGGTTCAGTAGAACGGCAGATACAGAACTGTCCCTTTTTTGCGAAGTAACCTTGCATAAAATCCATGTTTGTTTCTGAGAACCCTTCTCCAGTTTTATCAATTTGTCCCAAAGTTTATTTTAATCAATTTGCATGTCCTATTGCACTACACCATGTGAAAAATACCATAACCACAATCATCATGAATAAATTATTCTTAGTATTATAAAGTTAAAATTTACGTTATGACTCAAAGGTATTTGAAATTTAGATTAGTTTGTAGATCACTTATATTAAATTTAGCAATATATCCCTTTTACTTACTAGTTTAAAAAAATATTTATCTGAGATACGCAATGAAATGAAAGATACACAGAACTGAGGAAAGAATAATTAATAATAGAAGAAATAAAGAATGTCCTTCAATAAAAAAGGGAAATTCTGAATGTGTAATTTAGCAATAAAATTTGATGGTGTCATATCGTTTCCAAGCCTGGTCATGTGATCGGAGAAGGGACAAATGCATTCATTAACGTTATAACAAGATGTGTTTGAAAATGACCTTAAGAAATATTTTTTCAATAATACTTCTCGAAAAATATTAATAGTAATATTCATCTGCGAAACATTCATGTTGTTTTTTGAGTATTAAATTTTAATGTGAAATTTAATTTTATTGGAAGCGATTATTTGCAAATTATAATCTCTTCGCTTTATAATGCCGTAATATAAACAAATGTGTTTTGCAGCTCAGCTAATAAATCTGGTGACATTAAAACATTTTAACCAATTTAAAGTGAATTTTATGCTAACGAAATATGAATTTCTGAAGCATTGAACAAAAGTGTTAAAATCAAATTTACGACTAAATATATTAATGTTTGATATTTTGAATTTGGCAATTTTGAATATATTTTTGGTGCAACTGATTAAATTTTGAAAACAGTTTCCATATGTGAAATAAATGTGTTTCTTAAAATCTCCCATCATTTTATTTATATCTTATAATTACAACTGTTTTCTTAAGAAATTTTTGTTGTACAAAATGAAACGATACAATATAATTTTCGATCATAGTTTAAAGTGTAGTATGGAAAATATACACAGTTATACATTTATTAGTAATTTCCTATCGTAAAAGGAGAAGCCAGTTATACAGATGTTTTAAATATGTGATTAGGTTGGACTCCGAACACTTTGGATATTTTGTGTTTGAAAGTTTTTCTTCGATACCTTTTCTCTTGTGGAACATTTTCAAAATTTCAGTCAAATAATATACGCGAAATCGTCTTCTAGTCTGTCAATGAAGGAAAATGTATACTAATGAATATATCTTCTTAAAAATGTGGGTCATATATATCAGTGTTTCATATATATCAGTAACAATGTATTTGCAACTTTTAATTTGATACAGTATTCGCCATGTATCATTCTCAAAATGCATGTTTGTATGACTTATCTATCTATATACTATATAAAGAAGAAAGTCTATCTTCAAATATCTGTCACTACTTCAGCTATCGTCAAAAAACTTTCTATAATTCTTTTCTGGGTCCTGAAAAAGGTGGACGCCCATTTTGCTCCAAAAAAATAGCTAAAATCATAGATATTAATTAAAAACTCGGAAAAATAATAATTTTTGCCCTCATTTTTCCAGGTGGCAACAGTTTCGCAAGCTAGAGATAGAAATCTGTTTTATTTCGAAAGTTGTGGCCACTTTTCGCCTTCAAATCCTAGATTCGGTTTATAAAAAATTTCTAAACTTTACGATGAAATAAAAACACAATTGCTAAATATTAAATACATTATTCCCGATTCCAAAAATTTGTGCGAAGTAATTTCAACTATTCCCCTTTTCATAACACTTTAATCAGCCGAATATTTAAAGACTCGAAAGCGCTAACTTTCGCACTCATTTATTCGAGTGGCAACAGTCTGGCGCGTTCAAGATAAAAATGCTTTATTTCGAAGCGTGCTGCTACTGTTCTCTTTCAAACTGCAGGGTTTGTTAATAAAAAATTTGTAAGTTTTACAAAATCTATACATATGAAATAGAATGTTTGTTTGTGTATTTGTTTGTTTGCTTGTTCGCGTTATTGATTTCTGATAAATTATGATACATTTTTTGCCACCTTTAATCGACTAAAATTAAATATAGGTGAATTATTGGATGGAACTTGGGATATTATTATTATTTGATTAGAAAGACGAAAATCATTAAAAACTGCATGAATTTGTTGCTGATATAATGAGAATGAATTAGCTTATTTTTCTATCGAAATTTTTATGTGGGTTCCATATCGCATAGGACTGGAAAATATATGACTATGCATCGTATTTTGTGCATCATTATTAGAGTATGATTACAGCGGTGTCGTTCTCTCTGTTGTTAGATGCATTACTCTCTATCTAACTTAACTGTCATCATATACTTCCGTTAGTGCATATATATAGAAAGCGGCTAGTTTGTGTCTTTCAGCTGAGACAGAGGCTGTTTGCACATTTTTAGACTTTTATTGTATTTACAGAAATATTTACCCAACATTTTTGGATTTTAAGTTTTCTATTTGACAACCCTTATTTTGCACTATTTTTCTACACCTCAATTTTTAAAGAAATAAAGCGTTTAATGGTATTGGAAGAGGTATTTAATCTCATTCTTCTTAAAAAGTTCTCCTAGGAGAATTGTAGGCTGACGTTTGGACAATTCTGTTTTTAAAAGTTCAAGAGGGGAAAAATCTATGTGTGATACTTCAGGAGATTTAGTAGGGACGTAAATGAAGTTTTTGGTCTTGGTACCCGTTTCTTGTTCATTTTCTTCCACAAAATTAACTATAGATTTCGTCGTGTGGCTGCTTGCTTCGTCTTGATGCAGTTCTACTGACTGATGGCTCTGTGTGTAAAAAGAAGTTACTTCGTACTTGAAAATTTGGTATAAAATATATTGTTGACAGTATGTGGAATTGATTACATTTAATTCTCCATATTTTTAATTTGCTGTTATATGAGAAAACAGTAACAATCACAAATCCCATTGATGATCCCTGATTAAATGGTTCACATAACGTATTCTGCAACGCGTTCTTGTTTCGGCGATATGTCGTGGAGAAAAATGATTTTTTTATGTTTTTTCGCCTTTTTAAGATTGAAAGCAGCGTTTACCGCTTTGTTTACAGTTGACGCAGAGTATGTTAATGATTTTGCAACTTTCCTTTAAATTTGGAGGACTTTCTTTTGACATTAAAGATCTACCTTTGCAACATACTAAACATTTCGTTTTTTCTTTGGGTGTGTATTTAGAACAATGTTTTCACTTGAAACCAAGTTTTGATGTTTTTTTTTTTCCTTTCTTGTTGAAAATATTACCTATCGTAGCTTTAGATGTCAATTAACCATAGCTTTCACAGTGTTTTCTAATAACTAGACACGAATAATTTTCTTTGGAAAGAGCGGAAACATAGACTCCATCCATTTGTTCTTTAAAAGAGCAGTTTTTCATGAAAACAAAACTACGAAATAGCAGACGATAATTTACGCTTTCAAAAACATAGTTGACGTTAAAAAAGGTTCAAGCAGATAATTTTTATAGCAAAGAAAAATCGTCTAAAAAGTGTGCTGTTAGCCTCTATACGTTTAATTGCAGATGTTAAAAAAAAAAAAAAGGAAAAGAAAAAAAAGAAAGAAAATAGGTGAAAAGAATCAAGTTTTGCGTTATTGCTTTTCCTGCAATCTTAATGTCTACGAAACGAAAACGGTTTTACAGGTGAATATTAAATCCCCATCGAGAACATCCTTGGCGTTTCCTTGGTTCCTTAATTTGATAAATTTTAAACATCTGCTTTGGAACCTGAATTTTTTGCTTGAATTTTTATTGTCCTCTTTAAAATTGTAGTCGACAAAACTATTAGTGGAGAGACAACTCATTCACTGTATCGAGTATAATTCTTATAAAAAGCGGCTAGTTTGTATGTTTTAGCTGATACAGAGGCTGTTTGCACATTTTTAGACGGTTTTATTTTTAGATTTATAAGTATTTACTGATACCTCCTTTTCCAGATAATTTGAAGCTGATGTAAAATTCTTTGATAAGCTATGCAGTTTCATATGTAATTAATTTAAATAGAAAAGTTTCAGGAAATGCCAATAATGTTCAGGAATTTCTATTCAAGGATGTTTATAGAGAAATTCTAGTAAATACAAATCCAGTGTGAAAATATATATTTAATATTTAGCATATTATTATACATTATATATGCTAATCCAAATTTTGTCTAGCAAGAACTTATAGTACTTAGTTTACAGATTTATGTTAGAATTACTTGTAGTTTCATGGTAACGTACGCATCAAATCTTCGAAATTTATTCCCATCTCTTGCAAACATAACCACTTCATTAAGCGGAAAGTCAACGGAAACACGTAGCCTTCCTTCCATGTTCTGAAATCAAATACCTCATTTAAAAGCTGGAGCGAACTTCATTAATAAAACTTCACGGTTATAAAAATACCAATTTCCAAACTCATATCGAAGAAGATTATTTTCGAAACGCGGTGGTCTTTCTCTGAATTTCCCAGGCAGAAAAAAAATAGTCGATTATGATATTGGGTGCGATAAAAACTTTCCTGCGATCAAACATAGCTTGTGATAGATTTTTTATGCATATGGACGACTGTCAAAACGATAAAATTTGGAAGGAGGAAAAATATTATTCTATAGTAATATTCGAAATATTAGTTTGTCTCCTTTGTCTTCAGTTTTAGAAAAACTAAATTTGTAATTTAACAAATCAGAGAAAATTATTTTAGATTGCTCTCTCTTAATTCATAAAAGTCTACTAAAAGTCTCTACCTCGTTTTATAAAACTGGTTTTGAAAAATGATTGTGACTTAACAAAAAGCTTACGAAATGCAATCCGATACATGTAATATATAACAATTCCGTTCTAATAAATTGTATGAGTATCAAAGGCCCCCCAACAATTTTTCACTTAGTTTTACTTTAACTTCTCCAGGTCCTTAATATAATTCTGAGTAAAATAATTTATTTAATGCTGTAGGAAAGTTATATTAAATATTCTGCAAAGAAATCTTATTGCTTCTTCTGTGAGGCAGTTAATAATATAAGAAATGATAAATATCAGGTGATATAGATATGGCATTTTCGCTTTAAGCAGAACTAGGAAGAGTTTCAAAGCCTAGCAGCCTTCGTTGGCTTTGCACACATTAAAAATTTTATTCCATTTAACTCCATTAATTTTATGATAAGCCGTTAAGTGAATGTAAACAGCTACGTTTATCGTCATTTGTAAATAACATTGGAACTCTTGCCCAGAAGTATCAGGTCGAAGGACAGAAATGTTAATAAAATCCTGTTAAGGAGCACACTTTTCCGCTGCGAAAGCCTTGCAGTGTTTAACGTTTCACAGTGAAATAAATTGTTACAATTATGAAATAAAATTAAGATGCAGTGCAGCTGACAGTAATTAATCGATTTTCGTTACACCATTTTCTTCCCTTTCTTGATGGTTTTAAGCTACCTGTTTTGCATGTAAAGAGTAAATATTCATTATTGATAGCATAATAAATGTCTAATACTTAAAATGCATTTAGCGGCTGTTGAGAGAAACCGGGCTAAACGACTGAAGACACAAATAGCATCAGATGTTGAGATATAACTTAGAGACATTTTAAATGAACTACTGAAACTCTTATAAGCACAAATAACGATGAGAAGTTTAGTTGTTGTACTCTCTTTACTCTTAAAGCTTTATCACAACAACAGCTTTTAAAATTGCTGCAATAAATTAACAACTATGTTAATCCCAATTAATAGATACAATTCGAATAGTTATTACTATTTTCGAATCCTTAATGCAGGTGAGATAATGAAGATCATTACATACTAGTGTCTATTCCTGTGTTTTGAATTTACTATCATTCAACAGCAGTCGTCCATTGACACGAGTCAAAAAGTAGGTTTACCTCTGTCGAGACATACCAAATCCCTTTTCTGCAATGCAATTAGAAATTTTCTTGTCACTTTTATAAGATTTCTAATTTTATTTTATCTGTATGCTTCATAAATTTCATTAATGCGTCAGCTTAAAACGTTTCATAATTGGAAATATAACGAATAAAATAAAATGCTAATAAATGTCTTCTCTCCTCAAGGAAATGTCTTATTTTGAATGCTATTTTACAAATAAAGTTTATCATATTCATTGCGGGCTAATATGAAAACCTTTTTGTTATAGTTTAGTTTCTTTTCACCAAAACATTTAATATGCTTGTAGAAGCTTTCAGCGGCATCCTTCCGTATTATTGCTGTATTATATACATAACAGTTTTTAGGAGTAAATATATTCAATTTCTATAAAGTGCTATGAATTAAACAATGTTGTACGCATTAGTATACTATATGCACTATCACACATTACGGATATTCTATAGCGATAATATGATTTATGACTGCTAGCAAGTTTCATAGGAAACTTAACAGGTTTCCGACATACCAAATCCTTTACATTGGAAGCTGCATCATATTAAGCACTTTAATTCGATTACTGTCATTTATGAAATGATTCGACGCAGTGATTAACTTAGGTTTTCCTCAAGTGCAGAGTCTCGTACAAAATTTAATGAATATCAATGATATCATAATAATTTCGTTCAACTCGCACAGCAAAATGTATAAACCAGAATACGTATTTTTGCATTTAATAGATTGGACATAAAATATTAATTAATCCTGTGACTTTCTATGCATTGAGTGTTATGTATGCCAAAACAGAATGAAATGTAGGTTTATAAAAATTAAGAAAATTCGTAAAACTGTGCAATATATATGAAATATAGTCGATTCCCTTATCTTTCATTACAGTCTGAAAAGCGGTCATTCGATGGCATGGTATTTTTACCGCTATAAACATTCATGCACTATTTAAAAAGTGATACGTCGCAAAACTGATTCGACACAATAGTGAACATAAGTTTTAAGAGTTATGTGCCTTATTATTATATTATCGTTATCTGAAAAATTATACACTGCAAAAGTGATTCATGCAACGGATATGTAAAGCTATTATAAGCGTTATATGTCTTATAAAAACTATTCGGACACTGCAAAAGTGATTCACGTAAAGGTGAGTGTTATAAGTAGTAAGTGTTCTAATTGTCGATCGTTATTTGAAAAGTGATACTTCGTAAAAGGGTTTCGACGAAAAAGTGAGTATATATTATTAACGTTATGCATTATAGGCATTTTGAGCGTTATAAATAATATACGTTATCAGCTGAAACGTAGTCTTTCATCAAAGTGCTATTTTTGAACGTTAATAAATGTCCAAGCATTAAAACCATCATAAGGGTTATAAAATAAGTATTATAAGCGTTATCAAAATAGGATATATACTGTAGAAATCATTCTTCGCAAACGTGAGAATCAGTTGTAAACGTTATAAGAGTTATCCTAAATGTAAGTTACAAGCGATAACAATTATTTCATTAAGGTCCGAAAAGCAAACATTTGATAATAGGATATTATTCAGTGTCAACGACCATGCGTGATAAAGAATATTATAGCGTGATTATTAGAATTTAAATATTTACAGAAGTTTATAACAGTATCGATTCTATTAGTGATTCTATAGCACAAGAAAGGTCAGCTATTGCATTTATATGTAAATTTTTCTTTAAGAAAACAAACATATGAGCACAAAATAGCACCTCAGGGGTTGCTCAAGTTTAGAAATAACACTTTTTAAAGTAAAGGATAATCTAACTTTCACTATTCTTCTTCACACCAATGTATTCCACAAATAGGTCTTATAAATTTTAATTTTTATTTTAACTTTTTTCTGATACGCTAAGATTTTACATTGGCTTTCATATCCCCCCCCAAAAAAAACACATTTTCAAATTCGTTAACAAAATATTCCTGTCTAAGATATCTAATTGGCTTAGAAATGTGTTAAGTTAGTCTTCTTAAAACTTTGCAAAATTTGTTAAATTTATTAAATTATTAAAACTATTCAAATTTATTAAAATTAAAAATATGTTTGGCGAAGAGAAGTTATGAATATTAGTATTTAAGTGCAAAATATTTACATTACGTTTTTTCATTACACTGAATTATAATTTAAACTTCAAATAGATGTAAAAAAAAGTTAAGCTAATTTCAAACTTGACAACAGATTTCTTTTACATTTGTTCATTTAAACTGAAAATTCTTCAAGAGATGATTAAGAAAAAAGAAATGTTCCACAACTCTACAGCGAGATAACGTAAATATCAACTTACTTTAAAAATAATGAGGATAGTACATACAGCAGCACCTAAATAAGCAGAGGAGTCTAAATCATAAACAAAGAACCGTAAAGATCTTAACGTATTCAAATGGTTAAAAACACTAAAATGTTTTTTTAAACTGCATTTAAAACATTATAAAAATGAAAGGTATTTTCTAAAATTATATTGTTTTTATATGATCATAAAGATACTTCTAATGTTATAAAATTTTCATTTCCAATCGACACTAAATATTGGTATGCAGAATGGCAGTTAATTTATGTTACAATTCATATCATGTAAAATATCAAGGTGATCTTCCATTTTTATATCATATTCTGGTCGTGTTATAAAAGAGGTTTCATATAATCGATTTTTATTGTTGGCAACATTTTATGAAAATTCAATTTTGACACTTATTAAATAAACTCTTTAAAAGACTATAGGAAACTACTAAAATGCTATAGAAAATCACTAAATGACAAGTACGTGCTACTATTAAGATCTTTAATAAGACATCCTTTGTCTGCCTAAAGACAAATCATGTCAAATATATGACGAATAATGTATAGTTTCGAATTTTAAGAAAGTTGAAAGCGTGTTACATATACAGATGTGTTTATTCAGTGACAGCGTGTTAATTCTGAAGCTTCTTGAGTTCTTCTAATCGTGATTAAATAATTCACTAAATGATTTAAAAGGCCTTTTTTTATCCAATACTATACTGCTAAGTCGAATGATGTTGTTTTTCTGATAAATTAAACACCTCATCCTTTACAAAAAAAAACCCCTCTTAAACCAGGAATGTGTGTGATTTTTTTACCACACAGTTTCATAGGATGCTTTATCTCTTGATAAAAGTAGCATTATTTAATATTTCTATTTCAGGAAACTATGGTGGCAGCGGTATGGACGCCTTTGTGAAGTTGGCTCATGAAGCAGGAATCTGCATAGCAGCAAGTGATTCCATCCTGAGCCACGCGGAGGACTACTATTTCGACCAGATCATTCGTAATCTTCAGAAGTACCCCAATGCAAAGGTAGTGGTGTGCTTCTGTGAGGGTATGACTGTTAGAGGGCTTCTTAAGGCAATGAGGAGGCTAAATGCCACAGGAGAATTTCTTCTCATAGGCAGGTGAGTAGAATTTAAAATTTAATTCAAATTAAGAAGAATAATTTCTTTCGATCTGTTTAATATCAAGCTTAATGTATAACTTCAAAATCATGTAGTGAATGGAAGAATTGTTAATTAATGCAGAATTCTTTGGTATTATAATACAAGATATGGAAATTTGATTAACTTTGATTAATATCTGAAAACATAATTTATATTAAACATGGCACGGAAAGTGGATCTAATTTTATCATCCATTCTCATTAATTGTATCTATTATATTGAGCGTAATCAACAAAATGTTTTTCACACAATATTTAAAGAAGTAAGTCTGTTAAGTCTAAGCAACAACTGAGATTAGAGCACAAAACTTCCATCTGCGGAATAACATGTTATTTGGAAATAAATTAAAACAAAAATAACTAATAACTTCTTAGTACCTTTACTGGATCATACTTTAGTCTGAGCTTAATACCGCTCTGATTCTAAACAAAACTTCTATATAGATGCGTTCTAGCGAAGGGCCGATTTTTTTTAAATCGCTGCAAAGTCATTGGGTTTTTTGAAGCAAACAAAAAAAGGAGAAATCGGGCTTCGAACTCTGGACGTAAGAGGTAAGCAATAAGGAGGGAAGATTCCTTACATTCTTCTCCGCTTAAGATGAGACGAAGGAGGCGGGATCTAATCGCCGAATCCTGTTGTGATGAATTATCGTCCACCACATTTTAAATCGAGCGCCAGTGCAGAGTTATTAGATTTGTCGAAGCAGAGAAATAGGAAAAAAATCAATTATTCGTTCGCTGAGATTCAACCCCCGGAGCTTCTGATTATTAGCTGGACGTGTTTCCACTTACAACACCAATGCAACGGTACGAGAAAATACATTCTTTCATCATTGAGTCACAGATGGAATGGCAGTTGCATAATTTATGATGTATAGAGTAATATGATAATCGAAAAAAAATGAAGCATCAAAGACAACGTAGAAAGATTAGAAATGTAAAATTTACGTTTTACATATTTTATTTCACATTTTTGAGAAACCTAACCTTTAATTAAAGAGCTATACGCTCAAATTTTCTTAATATTCCTGTTTTTACATTTTCTTGTAATTACTCATTTTTTGGCAAACATTCAGCACTAATGAAATGTAATTGCACTAATGAAAATAATTGCATGCTGTAGCATTGAATATCCATTAAGTTAAAATTTTTTTATGTTTATATGCATACAAACTAGTTTCGAAACGAACGTAACATAAAATATTTTAGATGATAAGATTAAATTAGCTGCGTTTGCTAATATTTTATTTTTATAAGAATATATTATTACGCATGTAAAGCTTTGACTGCATCTTATATATATCTTAAAATGAAATGAAATAAAAACAGTATGATATTTATTTCTAACGAGCTTTACTGATTACATGCTAAACATGTGGCATGTACATTGTCGTGATGCAAATATAATGTCTCTGAGTTGTCATTTATGCTTACCATCTATTATGTCACAATGTTCAGAGTAAACTGGAATAATCTACGCACCGGTAATGCAAGACCAGTGGCATAGAATTAATATATTCAGAAACGTATGTTCCCGAAATGCCAGGTCTGTCTACATTTCATTTTGCAAATTTAAATTCACAGTGTTGGTAGACATAGTTTATCTTAACAGATAACGAAAATTCTTTTGATACATCAACCATGAAATTTGCAAATGAGGTAAAAGGTGTATTTCAAAACTTGGAAAATGAATTAATTTCACCATTCTTGGAAACAAATTATGAATTTATTAAAGTCGACCAGCAATGTTCATTAGCATGCATCTGAAATATCTGCCGCCAGAAATGCATAAAATTGAATAAAATACTACAGCTGTGGTATGGATGTATACATATACACACTACTGTTCTTAAAACAATCGCACACTTAAAGGAATGTATATAAATCTTTTGAGGGTATATAAAATAGGCAATACAAAATAAATGATTAGCATTTCAGGTTTAATCATACATAAATTTCGACGCTCTGGATTAAAAACGTCAAAATACTTTTAATGGTCCTTCAAGCTTTTATAAGCATGCCTTGGCTGGATAGGGATTTTAACTTATAATTAGTAGCAACTACAAATATCTCTCTATCTTTAAAAACCTTATAGCTATATCAACGACTTTGACAAAGTCACTTATTGGCGAGAGGGAAGTTCCTTTTCTAAAACTGTCAGATGAGTGGATCGTATTGATTACATGAATAAAAATGTATCCATAAAGTGGTTAAAATAAAAAATAAGGAAGTGAAGAGAACGTTCAGAATGCCATGCGGAGCAGGATGTCTAAGATGGACATTATTCGTAGAGCTAAACATAGCGAACGGTGGCACATTTGCAAATGCTTTGTGTTATACTTCTGTACCATTTATTAAACTAAAATAAAGAGCTTTAAAATTTCTAAATTTATCATTGACATCTCAAAAAGTGTCTCAAGAGAATTGCATCGAATGTGGTGCATAGGAGATCGAGTGGCATGATTTCTTCTCTCTAATGAATTTGTTTAGGAAATAATAATGGTCAGATATTTGGCCACTGCCGACGGATTACCGACACAAAATAACTGCGTTCATACTGAAATACCATGCCGAAATTGATCGAAAATGTATGCGCTTAAGAATTAAATGTGGAAAGACAGGGTGTTATCATTGCAAGCTAATTTAGTTAGAATGTACTCGAATATGCTGAAATAAAAATAAAACACAACTTAAACAACGCTCCAGAGAGATTCCTAAGCTTTGATATCATTTACAAATCTTCACAATGCGAGAATATGAAGGGTGAATCTTTTCATATCACATATTAATTCAAGTTGTGACATCGTTCTTCAAAAAAAAATTTGTATGCGAAGGATATGCCACCAGTTTCCGAACGCAGCAGTAATGGACGAGGAGTTATTGAGTGCGATTCGCAGTCTCAATAAATATCATTCGCAGATAACATATAATCAATTCATGTAAAATAATATTTTGGAAGCATCAAATGGATCCTTTTGACTAGTTGCATATCATGTCTTGACTATACTGTATGCATCGTACCTTTGATTATTAACATGAAGTAGTCATAAGGTTGAGCTAAAGGACATATGGGAAAAAATGATAATTTATCAGAATTCACTCTGATATCCAAGGGACTTGTGATTTGAAGGCATTACTTTCAAGAAACCTTTTAATTAAAATACGTCCTGCACTCTCTTTTAAATTTGTCTTAAAAGTATTCTGAGAAACCAGAAGTTAGTGTTAAGTTTATTTATTTGAAATGAGAATACGGCTTCCTTTATAGCTGTGAATTAGAAAAAGGGAATAGTCTTCACAATGAAGGACGGTTAACTCTTTAATTCCCAGAAAATAAGAAATACTAACAGCGTACGGATCTACTCACACATTTCGTTCTGTCCACGGAAAAGACAACTAATGCAGCGATATTTTGGGGCTAAAAACAACCCTAGGTGTATACTGTTAACAAATGACTCGCGAGAAATAAACAGGGGCCAAAATAGGCCAGGGGGGAGGGAAGCCAAATTTTACAAGAGCGACTAAAAACTATACCATCCCTTACAAGAATGTCAGAAAACGTTTACAAAACACTGAATTACATGGATGCTAGTTACGTCGATCTCAAAATGTCTGTTGTTGACCTCTGACAATCTTCTGAAGAATGGGATAATTTTAATTGCTACTGTAAAATTTTAAATGTATATGTCGAAATTGTTCCACACCATAGACGTTATACAGTGAATTTTCCTTCTGATACTGAAATTCCGTTTGAAAATTTTTGATTTCGTTAAATAGATTTTAATCGCAACGAATGATAGCCAGACTTCAGTTAAATTGACCATGGATCCAATGGATGATGCAGTGCCACGGATTTTGACATGGATTGTGCAACTTCTGGGGTAGGTATGCTGAAGCAAAAAGGAATTACCTTAAGGCAGCTTTTTCAAAGTGTGGTCCGCGGACTGCAAGTGATCCTCGAAGTCTACCCCTGTGATCCTTCAAGCTTTCTGAGGAAGACAGACAGTAGGCTTAAAAATCTCGAGGGATAAAAATAAGGTAGTCCGCAGAAATTTCTAACTTATAAAAGTGGTCCTCTCCTGAAGAAAGTTTGCAAATTCTTCTTTATGGTGATTCGACATCCGAATTTAGTTGAAGAATTGTTTAAGTAGTTTATCTTCTAGTTCCTTCTTTATCAGTTAGGTACATATATACAATAGATAAATAAATAAATTGGAAACAAGTCATTCCGATGTATTAGTGAAATCTAAATCTGAAATGTTTACATTTTAAATAAATTAAAAATTTAAAAGAATTTTCTACAATTTCAAGTACAGGAATAGTAATTCACTGAACTTTATTACGATTAATTCGCATTTGCAGTTGCCATTCAAAGTATATCTACATTGACAGTTTGCATAATCGTAGCTTTTAAATTCTAACGTTTAAAAAAATAAACCATTTGAAGATGTAACATTTTTATTCTGTTTGGAATTTTCCAAAGGGATATTTCTACTTTCTACTTTTAGAACTGCAGCATTTTTAGCATAGATCAGGAAACGTTATTCTACCTAAATATTTTAACATCTGATCATTATTTTTACTAAGACTTCTAAAAAAGATAAAGAAATTGACTGTTATTAAAACAGCGGCAAAGATCAGCTGTTATGAATAGAGTGGGATCCAGTAAAGCTGAAAACGTCATCTTTGTCAAAAATCAGAAGGAACAGTTGCGAAATTACATTGTTAAAAAATATACGTTTTTAAAAGAATGTTAAATGTTAAACAGACTGTAGTGTAATTGGAAGAGAAACACGTCAATGTGAAATTTAAAATAGTCAAAGAATGCAACCTTAGACTGATAAAGCTTTTGAAAAAATCTCTTGATTTCGAGAGTGATCGCATAAGATCATTTTTCATCAGGCGCAAAAATATTTTGAAAAGATGAGAGTAGTGGATCTTATTTTTATTTTACACGCCTAATCGCAATTGTGTCACTAAAAGTTTATTGAAAATTTGTGGCAATTTGAATTTTCTTTTCTCGTCTAATTTTTAAATGCAGTGTCTTCAAGTATTCATGGTATAATATATTATTTAATATACGCATGCAACACTTATCCAAATGGCATTATTAATAAATAATTTGTGCTTCTCAAAATGGTTATAAATATGGAATGTAAACAGGGTTCTTTTCAAAACTTAACAGACATCAATTGATTTTTAATTGAAACTCAGCTATATCAATAAATTAATTAAAGCTACTACTATATTTTACATCATGATAGGAAAAATGCATATTGTAAAATAATAAATGTTCTTCAAATATTTTTTTCTAGAACTTTAGTCAAAAATTTTATGAGTTTTGTAGGAAGTTCCATGCAAAGGTTTCAGTGATATTTTTAGGGTTATTTATTACAGATAAAGAAACTGTTTCAAAAAAGAAATTGATATCTCGCTTTTGTGTAAATAATTATTGCAATACTAAATTTCTCCAGTATCAGGTTGTTATAAAACTGGGTTAAAGCCATCATTTAAGGAGACAAACCTCAAATTCGTTTCCATTTCCGTAAATTTAAGTGTCCAATATCAGTGTCGCTTTGATGTTAATACTTAAAGATGAATAAAATAGTAGATTTGAGTGGCAAAATGTACTTAGGTTTTAACAACAATTTCAAAATGAATTCATTTGCTGGCAGAAATGAAACCTTATAATCTGATACATACAGCTATGCTTTGGGCAGACTGCAGATTCACAGTTTTTAATCGTGATGAATTTTGAAAGATTCTAAACAAATCGGAAGTATAGTTTATGAAACTTTAAAAATATTGTTTTAAAATTATTGTTCTGAAATCCATTACGGAATTCTTTCCACACTAACCTTAAATATATATCTCTAGGGATAGAGGGTTTTAGTCAGTGGAACCTTTTCAATATAACCGAAGCTCGTAAAAGTTGAGAAATGATGATTTACGCACAAAATCAACGGAAGGCAGCTATCAATGATGATAAATCCCTTCTTGATTTGTGGACCTCTACATATCTCTTTTTATGGCGGCCACGGTGTTTTACGACTTAGTCATTCCGGGCAAAAATTTTCAGCTTCTGGAAGTTCAGCGGGTGGCAGAAGTGACAACGTATATTTTCAGGTTCAGTGTGTGGATTGTAATTTTTTCCAGCAAAGATAAAGGAGTATTGATGTCTATACTTTTTCTCATGAAGATTGGGAAGCTTGCTCCTGTATTTTATTGCCCTGAACTATACCCTTTTCCCATCGCTTTCGTTTACGATAAATAAAATTGAAGTACCCACAGCCAAAGAGTTTAGCTGAACAAATATTGTGCCACTATTATGAATTTTTCAAGTGCGAAACTGTAAATGGTTGGTTACTTCTAGTCTTGGGATAACAAAGTAATCTTTTAAGGTCAGAATCAGATCTATTCTATGACATATAAAATAAAAATATACGTATGATATGGAAGTGAATGTAAACATAAAAGCATAAAGTATTAGAATATAAATAGTAGTATAAATAACGCCATTTTGCTGATATTGAGTTTAGTTCGCAAGCAGTACCATCAGTTCAATGGACCTAGAAACCAGATTTGTAAATCTGTAGACTATTATTAATTTGTTTCTTATAGCTATCCTTTCCGTTTTTTTTTCAGAATTTCTCAATAATACATTTTACTTACTTGTACGAAGTAAAAATGAAGTATTGTAATCTCGAAAAATTTTGGGTATCATATTTCAAGGAAAATATCCATTTTGACCACTATCGAAAGGAATGCATTTTATCAATATAATATAAAGTTCTTTCGGTTCATCCTCGTTTTTTTTCTTTAGACTAGAGTTATTTTAGAAACAGAAATTTCAATTGCATTTTAAATTAAGACAGTCAAATATCTTTACAGTGAAAGTTATCTGTTCTCTCTAATTATCTACTGAAGCTGGCAAAATATTTAAAGTGAATTTATTTAAAATTGAATTGACTCACTCTTGCGGAGGAATCGTAAAAGCAGTTTTGTTATCTTACCCAGAAATCTTCAGGTTTGTAAGGAAGAATGGCTTTTATTTTACGAGCACCAGCTGCATAATTTGCTAAGTACGATTTAAAGCTTTATAAATGGAATTCATTCTCACTTTATGTACACCTTATTTCTATTAACATTGTCTATAATGTTCTTATTGCTGTTCGCATAATTATATTTGTATTTGTGTTTAATCTCGTAGATAAAGCTGTTAATCACCGAGAGTTAAGCTTGATGTGTTTTCGTGCAGTTTGGGTTTTTTGTCTCACTGTAATATGTTTAAGGATTTCCCTAAAAAGTTGTTATTTTTAAGAAGACAGTCCTGATATATTTCCATTACTTAATGAACCAATCGTGGGAGCTGAAAAATTATTTTCTGAGTCAAAACTTTATTAAAGGGATTTTAACTTGATATTGTAAACGAATAAGAAAAAGCTGGTCTTAATTTAATTAAAAGCTGTTTTAAAAGTTTTTATTTTTTCATTTTCTTTAAAAATTCGAAGTGACTGTTATCCTGATGCAATACTAAAATCTCTACTGCATTACAAACTGCCACCTAATTTAATAATTCAAGTACCAGTGGTAAAAATAAATGTCAGCAGTAAGGAGTAAAAAAAAGGACAGCGAAAAAAAGAAGGATATCCTATTTAAACATTTTGAAGCAAATTATCTCATTTAAGCATATCATTCCTAATTTTTGTTCCCTGTGCATTGGATAACATTTGTCGCAGTCAGCTTAGCATTTCTTTTAGAACATCGTCGATTTAAACTTTCATGAATGTTAAAGGTAGGAAATCTTATTTAATTAACTTTTGTAATAATCTGACTTTGGAGCGTAACTTTACCAGCCCCGCTTAGTGCCACAATTCTGGTTCTACAAAGCGAGTAGTATAATTAGTGTTGCGGTTTCATTGTGTCTGTAATTCATTTATAATAAATCTTTTGCTTTCATAAAACCGCTTTAAAACCTGAAAAGAATCTGAAAAGACCACACTTTTTTATGACTTCATTGTGTCTTTCTTAAAATAACTTTGAGCAAATTGTCCTAAAATTGTTTGTGATGAATGACAGGAATTAAAATTACCAATCTGTTTCTTGTTATGAGCATAAAATATATGAAGCAGTTAACATTTACCTACTAAATGATGAACAGGATCAGATATTCCTGGGAAAGTTACTTATGAAATCAACCTTTCCATTACTAAAGAAAAGCTTATTTTGAAAAAAAAAAAAAAAAAACATGTGTACACCACATGATTTCCTTGTACGGAACATTAAATTGTACGCGTTTTTTCCACCTTTCATTTAAACTTATTTCCTCGAATTTCATTAGAGATGTATTTCTCATTGAATTAATTCAGTTTTCACTTCGCGACAAGGCAAAAATACATAAATTTGTTTATTTGTTTCAGCACAGCAAGTGTTAACGAAGAAAATTTGTTGCACATTGGTCTTAATGTCATCTGCTTTGAAACACTCTATCTGAACACAGTTTTCTTATTAACTGACTTATTGGCTATGTTCATTATTATTATTAACTATGTTTTAATTAAATATGATAAATTAGGTTATGTCAGTAATTAAACAAAGTACTGATCGCAGCAAATTAATGTTGCAAAGCTAAAAACGATAATTTATATTTATTACAGACTAAAATAATAACTATAATTAATAGTTTACGTTACTCAATATAATATACAAAATCCTTCATTAGCTCATGCTTACTAGTGGTAGGTACACTGCGCAAAATAAATAAATAAATAAAATAAAATAAAATAAAATGCAACAGTTCTATCTCCCGTTCTACTGGGCCGATTGACGAAATTCAAATTGTGTTTTTCATGTCTCGAAAGCGCTATTAGGATATGTATTAGATTTATATACAGCATTGTTCTAATATAGGTATTTTGACAAAATATCGGACTTTTTAGAAATTGCAAGACAATGTTTTCCCCTATTTCGATTCTACGACTAAAATTATGCCAAACCGCCAAGTTTTGTAAAAACTGCACCAGTGGTTTTTAAGAAATTAGCTTTCAAAAGTTTAGCTCCTCAGCGTTAATCGAATTTGATATATATTTATTATTATCTCTTTTTTTTTTATAAAACTTATTGATTCCTTCTTTCAGAATTCAAAATTTAGGCTTAGTTCAAATATAATTCGCCCACTTATGATTTATTTTTAAAATTTGTATTTTTAAATACTTTTTGCAATTTTTTTAAAACATTTTTGCATTATAATGTATAAAAATTTTAACATCATCTTAAAATAGATGTATTTCTAAGCACACGTTCAAAAAATTATTGTTTTTTTATTCAAAATTTCCTAAGATATATATGAATTTACATTTTGGCGCGTTTTTAAATTTGCCCTATTTATTATAAGCGATAATAACGAAAATGGGGTTTACGCATTTTGTTAAAATTATTTGAAAGTATGTACGATGGAGCCTTTCTCTCTCGTGCATCCATAGAAAAAAAGGAAAGTAAGTAGATTAATATAAATTAAGAATTCGACCAACTGAATTAATTTTGACGCAGACTGAAAAAAAAATACTCCAAGATAAAGTTTTAAATGTCTGCATAAATTTCCCCCAAAAATTACAAAACTTAATATTATAGGCATAATTTGAGTCGTAGAATCGAAAAATGAGAAAAAACTATATGTTATGCTAGAAAAAGTCCGATTTTGTGTCAAAATACCTATGTTAGAATAATGCTATATATAAATCTAATACATATTTCCTCGTACTCTGTTCCTCGTACTGTATTGCCTTTGAAAACAATTTCCATCAGTTTAAAAATGATGCAAATATCCATAAAATTTATTTGCTAGATATGCTCTAAGTTACAATCAGTTAAATGTATTATGAATTATATTAAATAGATATATTATTTATGACATATAATTTAAAATAATTCATTTTATTAACAAATGCATTTATTGCTTTTAAATCGTTCGATTTGTAAATAGCTGCAATTATAAGTATCTAAGACAATTTTCGCCTTGTCGAACGCAAATTCCTGACCATACTGTTTGCCAATTCTTCCAAAAATGTTTATGTTTCCTGGCATGATAATACTTGAAGACGAGGTTGTTGAATATCATGGTAAAGTAACGTAATAATAAGGACAACAAAATTAAGGTAAAAGCTTTTGAATTGTTTAAACATACATTAAATAAGGGCATGCATCAATTTTAAGTCCTTTAGTTAGTTAACTAGTGACCTTGATTAATTTAAAATAAAATCTTAAGAATTGTATGCAATGTAGAATGCATACACTTCTGATAACGTGGCACGTAGCTAGAAAATGTGGCTTATTTAATGACAGTCTTATGCATTTTTAGCAGTGAGGATGATAAAGACCGTCATAAAATTAAAGCGGGCAAGTTACAACGTTTTATGTGTCTACTTTAAAGAGATAAAAGTGCTTTCTGAGTTTTCACACAATTTTTAAGTCAACAAAATGATTTAAATTTCACTTTTAAATCTTCTTTTTTCCTCTCCTTTTCGTTCTCTTTCTTTCAATACACAGTGCTACAAAATTAAATTCCAAAATTTAAAAAACTGCACAACATTTTTTTCAATAACGAATCTTCCATTCTTTCGGAAGGAGTTGGATTGGAAATAGTAAATGAAAGAACACAGGAAAAGGAAATATACAAATTTAAAGTTAAATCTTTCTTGACTAAAGTTAGACAAAAATTTGTTACAGATTTGAGGCTTCATATGCTAAAGGAACAGATATACACTTATGTAGATTTAAACATGGATGTTTAACTCATTTTTGAGAAGATCTATTTTCAAGCATTCTATTCTGTTTCCATACGAAACTCAAGTTTGTTATTTCTAAAATTAAAACAAATGTTTTCTTTTTAGACATTTTTTCCTATTCAATGCTACATTTTGTTCATGTATTCAAGTTTCAGATCAAACCTTTTTTTTTTACATTTCTAGCGATGGTTGGTCTGACCGGAACGACGTTACGGAAGAATACGAAAAAGAAGCGCTGGGTGGGATCTCCATTCGAATTCACTCCACGTATGACCACAGCTTCGACCCATATTATTTTTCACTTAAGCCTCACAACAATTCCCGAAATCCCTGGTTCAAGGAATTTTGGGAATACAGGTTCAACTGCTCCCTAGAGAACGGTTCTGGAAAGTACAACAAGAGCTGTTCCGGTAAGTGCGCCTTCTAATTTGTTTCGTTTTATGTGTTTTGTCGTCCCAGCGGTGAGAGGCAATTTTGGTCTAAATAAGGGCTGTAAAACCTGACCTATTGTGCTGACAAAATAATTATGTGGTAAGAAGATTTATTTTTTGTACCGTGTCTGCTTTTAAGAATATATTCATTAGACTTTAATTAGTTATATGATTTAGAGCTGGATACCTTGTGTCTTGTGAGGTGGTTTTGTCCTCTAACCTGTATCAAAGGTTAAAAAATCATTGTTTTTATCACAGAGCCAATTCTATAAGTCAAAACTGAACAGAATATAAAACTTACTATAGTAATTTGTAATTCGAGTGAGATTAGGGAGCAAACTGTAATTCTGCTTACATATACAAATAAATGTATTTTACAGATTAAGTTAACTACATATAATAGAAATGTTATTTTAATAAGTTATATTTATTTTTCCTTAAAATCTTTAAAAACAGTTAAAAACAAGGCTATCAAAACTTTAATCGTATATTTTCATTTGAAGAATGCTAAGTAAAGCTATAGCATCTGTGTCGCTCGTAAAAAGAAATACAGAGAATTAGCTGCTTGAAATTATTTGAATGTTAATTATATTTAATATTAATAATTTAATAGGAAAAAGCATTGTTTCATGTTGTTAAAATGTATTTTTGAATCATGTATTAAGCATATTAAATGCTATCCACACAGAGAATAAAATGTTAGAATGTCAAACAGCTAAGGTTCCCTTTCTTTAAATTCATTTCTAAAACATGCAATCTTCATTAAGGTGCATGTTGTAAAATTTGCAAGGAAAAGAAGCTAGTTTTAAACATGAAATTATTTGTACAGGCGATAAAAAACATTTTACGAGTTCATGGTTTTAAAGGGCATCCATGGTTTGCAAATGTTATATAAATCCGGAAGACTCCAAAAATAACTAGGAAAAGTAAGAAAGATTATCTAACTAAAAAGGTAATATCTCCAAGATTTTTTAAATATCATTCGGCTCTATTTCCTATGAAATTTGATTTATCGAGAAAGTCTGACATTTATTTATGATAAAATACCTCTCTAGAAAGTATTCAGTTCAACATACCTAACATTTCGAAGCATCTTATTTCGAGTAAACGAAAGGCTATTCCGTTATTTACTGATCTTGCATATATTTTACCATTTTTTATATTTACGGGAAGATTATATTTTTAACCTTTTGATTATTTTAGATTCATACTGATAGCAATGAAAATTCATACATAATTTTCATTGCTATCGTTAATATTTTTCTTTGGTGATTTTTCTGTTTCGCATATTCAGCCGCGGTTCCTTCATTTACTGGTATTACATGTTAGGCTCTAAAATGCAATGAGAAAATATTCCACAGGAAATCATTCAAAATAGCATTTTAAATTTCATTTAAGTGCGATCTCATGTTTAGTTTCGATTTTGCACTGCCTCTAACACTGCAAATAAGGGTATCTTAAACATAATATAACTGCCTTATTGATATGTTTGCTGGTGTTTATTATTCCACAATATATTCCCTTTTATTGGCAAAGCAAAACATAATTTTTTTCTTCCAAGAAGTGGATATTGAAGATTTCATTGTTTATAATGAGGTTAGGAATTTTGTGTAATATAAGAGGAAAAGTCTGAAGAGAGTGAAACTTTGCCGCAAAAATAAGATTACAAGGGGCAAATCTATTTAAAATTGAGGTAAATAGCTAATATAGCGAAATATCGTCAACCTGGCGTGGTTCTAGCAAGTAATTTTCTAGCCAAATTTAGCGAGAAATCGCCAAAGGTCGACAAACTTGGGGACCATTTGACAAAAGTTTAGTCCGATAACTAGTATAACTGTAAATGTATAACTGGTAGTGTAATTGTAATTGGTATTGCAATTGAATAATTGGAATTGATATGTAAGTCTAACAATATCCAACTCTTATATATAACTTTAAACGCATATACGATTCAGTAATTTCGAGAAATGGAAGATACTAGAGATTTTTCGAAAAACTATACAAGTCGGAGAAACATTATGTAAGTCTGGAGAGAGCATCAGTTCTCAGTTTTCAGTTCAGCACTGACTGCGGAGTGCTTAGAGATCTCCGTGACAGCTTCGCTGTTTGGGTGCGCTTTGCACTGCTTTGTGATTAATTTGTGAGGTTCAACTATTTAAGTTCTAACTCCGAGCCCCACGAACACTTAACAAGCAAATAATCGCTTAAGTGTGAACAGAGCACGTGAGACTTGAGAGGGGTTTAAAACCCTTTATTATTCAGTATATTTACAATCATTTCCGACTTGGAACTTTACATACAGTGCTACTCGGGCTAGAACTTAAATACTAATAATTTGGACTAAAACTAGCTTAACTAAAGCTCTTCAAGAATATAGCCGAAGCTATCAAAATCTAACTAGTTGGCCCCTAAGTATGAATTAAATCGGCGAAGCCTAGCAAGGGCCTAAGATATGGCCGAGCGTAGTAACAGCTAAGAGAGACGTAGCCAGAAGGCAAACGAGCGCTAGTCAGGAAATCAGACTCTGTCTCCTGAAGTCGGTTAAGTCACGACTTAAATAGTACTCAT
Source organism: Stegodyphus mimosarum (assembly GCA_000611955.2). Lineage (NCBI taxonomy): Eukaryota > Metazoa > Arthropoda > Arachnida > Araneae > Eresidae > Stegodyphus > Stegodyphus mimosarum. The sequence continues at coordinate 54,499 of KK120608.1, read as the reverse complement.
TCTCATTTGCATTATCTGTGTTTCTGAAATTACATTCTGGTAGGAAATTGTAAGCTGAAATTAGAATAAAATAGGAAAGATACAAAACTTAAAATAACTGTTAATGAACATAAGATAAACCTTACAAACGTTTCTTGTAGGTTGAAGTGAAAACTACTGATTGTGCTGTACCCTACTGAGAAGAGCTGTACGAGAGATTTTGTGTTAAGTGCCAGAGCTGTAAATTGTTTCTTTTGGGAAAATAAACTTAATCAAGCTACCAAAGTTCTATGTGAATTCAATCCATTACAAACCCATACGTACATGACAATTGTATATTACAAAAATAAGTAATATCAATTTTAGTAAAATTACGAAATTGAAGAAATTCTTTCAAACCATACTTTCGCTCCTTTTCAACCAGCATCCTGCAGCTTAAAAACGCTTTAATCATTGAAGCAACAGAAGATATTCTCTTTTTTTCCAGAATAGGAATTGATCCTTTTTTTCGCACTTTTTTATATCTTTCCTCGCCGTCTGCAAGGTAACCTCTTATATTCCATTTATTCGTCATAACGTTCGTGGAAGCGAGCGACAGTTAGAATTATCCTGAGCTTGCGTAACTCTACATAAAAAAGCATTTGAAATTTTGTATTTAATCATATGGAAAGAAGAAAATATGCTTTGTCGCTCTTCATGCATTTTTCGAGAAATATTGTATTAACGTAAATATAGTTAAATTTTACAGTTTATTTTATGAATGTCGTGAACTGGCAATCATTTTCGTTGTTTATGAAATCGGAAAAAGGAAAAGTGCTAATATATTTAAACAACTAGTTGAATCTTTTATAAGTATGCATTTGATTTGCAAATTGACATTTTTTGCCCGTCTGAAACATGGCAGAAAATTTTAAGCTAACATTTTTTTAAAATTAAATATTTTTCATTTACCTTTAACTAAACGAATTTCTTGAGACAGCTATTTAATCATTTTATAACCTCGTATTTATATGATAGTCTATGTCAGAAAAAGAGAACTTATACACATACATATTTTATGTATATATATATATATATATATATGAAT
>KK120608.1:33822-53323 GCA_000611955.2 Stegodyphus mimosarum | reverse complement strand
AATAAATGTACCTGTGAATATAAAGTTATATATATATATATAGAGAGAGAGAGAAATGTAAGTTTCCTATTCACACATCTGACATCCACCCTTGGTAGCAGTTATAGCTATATGGGCATATATGGTATGGATTTAAGACAACTGAAACAACTGGGTGTGGATTATATAACAGGACATGGATTGTAGTTGCAGGTAGGGCAATTAAAGTTATTTCAATTCTGTCGTACAGGTTGGCGAGTGTTACCGTGATACTTCTCAGCCTCTGCATCAATTAACTAGACCTTTGTCAGTTGATAAAAGATGTAGAGAACGTGTAGGCCAAAGCAGTTCTGGCATCCGTGCGCGTCGTTGAGAGCACCATAGTATAGTAGGCGTATGTTGCACGTGTCATCGTAACGTACGTGGAAATATTTGGTGCAAAATACTTAAAATCCTGGCCCAGATGATGTGATTTAATTGTAAGATCCCTAAGAGTGATGTTGACAAGGTATTTGTTGTGTTGAGTATTCCTGAGTAGGGGCGGTGCATTGCTCTGCGTAGCTCTCCTGGGCCAACCATTTGCGATTGTTCATAAAATCATATATGAGTTTATCATTTTTACACGAGGCGTAATATGACACCCAGCATAAAAACGTAATATAAGTGCGATTTTCTAATGAAGAATTGGCATATAAATTTTCTCTTTCTGTATAGATTCTTCTGGATATGATGCGTGCATGTTGTAAGATATTAATCATTTACATAGCTCAACATATTCTTTTTTCATATGAGTTTTAGGTTTCTTTTGCTATTCCTTCGTAGCACTTTACTTTTCGATGAATGTATAGTAAAATATACATACATAAATTTACATTTCAACGTAACCAAAATTATGTCCAAGATACAATTTTAAGTCATGTTTTCTAGCTGCATGCTGCACTTAATATTACATTGATCGCTATACGCGCAAAAGTATGAATTCGAAATCATACGATTTGTACTACAATGAGGTATTGCTCTTAGGTTAGGAAAAAACTGGTATTTTAATGAGATTTTTTTGAAAATATTAATTTTCTTTTGAAGAGAATAATGATCTTGCATCTGATAACCGCAGTTTTAAAACGCCATTCATCTGTGTTACATTTAGTATTTCATGTATTCCTCATATGATGAGCAGAATATCAATATTGATTCGGCTGTTAAACACGCGTGTTTTCTGGTGTAATAAGGTAATATATGTTCTGTTAAACAAGTTCTGATTAATATCAGAAAATATAAGTCAGCTGAAAAGTATTGTATTCCTTCTTAACTCCTGCTATAATATCCTGAATCGCATTCTCATGGTCATGCATTCTTATTTGCATAAATATGTAAACTATTTCGATAAAATGCTAAAGTTAAGTTATTGCTTAAAGCAACATCGAAAATATATTTTTATTATTCTAATTATCCATCGAATGGCCTAAACTGTTTTATTCGTGCATAAGATGTGAAATTTTCTTTCATATTACGCTAAATACGCCCCGTCTCTGAAGTATTGTTGTTTCTTTTCTTAATATACTAGGAATCGTTCTCCTTATTTGATTATCAGTAAAGTGTAAAAAAAGAAAAAAAATGAAATACATATGGCAATGTACCTGTGAATATAAGAAGGCGCTCACTTTCCGAAATGTTAAAGTATTTTCTAATTCATCTCTAGAATTTAAAATATCTTATTGCATAAACAGATAACGTTGATTTACTCCAGAACGTCAGCTGATTTTTTCAAAAACAACACATTTTATCATACTAAAAGCAATTTAAAGTATTACATTTCTAAGTTACAGTTCCTTATCGTTAGTAAAAAATCTGAAATTCAGTTACGCAAAAAATGGAATCTTCTGTGCTAGCTTATTTTTATTCCATGCATAGACATGTCTGGTTTTCAGTTTTCTTCCTCTTGAAACATGAAATACCATACATGGCAGAACCGTGGAATGTTTTAAAGCTTTTCTGAGGAAAAATAAACTCAACAAAGAAATTCTTATTCGTAAGTCACATTTTGAATAGACTACTATACTGAGCATTTTGAGAATTGTGATAATGCTCATTTCTTTAAGCGTTTTCCTTTTCTTAATCAAATTAGATTCTTTTCCGTTGATGTAAATATTAAAATACATTTTTCCTCAATTAGGTGTTTGTAAATTACTGTAATGCTGCAGAATACAAATTACGAAAGAAGGTATACGGGACATATACTACTAATTGTAGAAAGTATATGCAGTTTAATTACAATGAACAAAATGCTTTCTAATAATAAACAAGGAAAACAAAGTCTATTTCTCATTGAAATATCTGCTGTCATCATTTTTATGATTATTTTCTCTGAAATATATTTAATAATGCAGACAATAAACAACAATAAAATCTGAAATATTTTGATAAAAAATCGAAATTTAAATTAGTGTAATTTGTTTAAGAAATTGTTTTATAGCGTTCCTTGATTTTCGCGGGAACCTTAAAATTTGCAAAATATATTTCACACATTTTTTTAAATACTTATAACAATCTTGGATGGATTGAGGAAGAATTGCATATTAAGTGTTTTTTGAATGGTAAACACCCTTATTTCGAAAGATGATGATTTAAATGGTCGGTTGTACAGAGGCTGTTCGTACATTTTTTAGATGACTTTCAATGTGTTTGCATAAATATTTTACCTGAACATTTTGTATCTTAAGTGTTCCATTTGATAACCTTTATTATTCGCTATCTTTCTGCACCATAATTTCAAAGACAATAAAGCTCGTTTTAGTAGCGAAAGAGATATTTTTTCCCATTGCTCTTAAACAGCTTTCCAAAGTCCAAAGAGAGTTTTAGGTCAACATCTGGATAATGTGCTTCTTAAAAGTCCAGAAGTGCAAAAGTCCATGAATGGTATATCAGGAAATTTAATAATATGGTTGAAGATTTGGCTTTGATACACGTTTCTTGTACCATTTTTTCCACGATATTAACAGTGGAATTTTAATGTCGCTGCTTGCTTTGTTTTGGTGACGTTGTACTGATTGATGACAGTGTATCTAAAGAGAAGGTATTTTATATTTGTTTTAGATAATATTGGGATCGGACCTTAAAATTTTTGTCCGCTCTCTTTATTTTTAATTTGCCGTTATATGAAAAACCAACAACAATCATTAAGTCCCCTAGAAAAACTTTTAGATTCCTTGTATCATGGGTTAAGACTTTTTCTCCTCTTTGATGATAATAAATGTATCTCCTTTTATTGCAGTCATTTAAGTACACCCAAGTTCGTCTATCGTAACAACAATTTTCCATTTTTGTCCGGATAAATGTTTTTTATAAAGAATTCTGCAGCCCGTTCTGCGTTCGGCGATGTGTCATGGAGAAAGATGATGCACATTACGTTTTTTTGCCTTTTTAAGGTTCAAATCAGTACTAATCACTTTCTTTGAAGTTGATACTGAGCATTTTAATGATTATGCAACTGTCCTTTGTCTTCGAAGATTCTCTTTTAACATTAAAGTTCATACTTTTGCAATATTCGAAACATTCTGTTTTTCCATCGGATATGAAATTTTGAGCGATTTTCTTTGAAGCCAAACTTTGACTTTTTTCCCCTTTCTTATTGACAAAATTATCTATCATTGCTTTAGATACCGAAGCATCATAGCTTTCACAGCATTTTTTAATTACTAAATATCTGTAATTTTCTCAGGAAAGAACACACACATTTCCATCTTCGGAATGAAAGCACAGAAATAGCATATTGTTTGGTATTCATATGAGACTAAAAGTTCTCAGTAGCGATATTTTTATTAATTAATCACGATTTTTTTTATTTTAAGACGTTGTACTTTTTAAGGATTTAAAAGATTTATTATATTCTCTTGATTGTCCTTCGAAATATCTAGTGAAATTTTCGATAATTATTCAGAGACCTATCTGAACGAAATAAACTGTTCAAATCTTTAAAATGTATTCTAATTTGACTACCAAAATGCAAAATATTGGAATTAAAGTCCCTCAAAATATATTTATTCATTATACATGATTCGAATTTAAAATTAACATTCATGTTAATTACAAATTTGACCTTACATATATGGGATGATTTGTGTAATTATCAAGCCCTCTACTGTTTCGCTATAAGACATTCCTTCCTGTGTGAATAATATTAATTTCTTTCATTGAAGAATAATATTTAAAACAAGAAAAACAATATCTGTACATTGGCTGAACATAGTGATTCTTTGCGAAATGTGTTTAAGATTGTAAACTAAGTTCAAATAAATTTAAAGTTTCGAAAGGCATTTTAAATTTCTCACGGCATTTTAAATTTAAATAAAGGCATTTTAAATTTTCTTGTATAGCTTGACTTTTGAATGGAATGACAATAATGTATCTTTCTAGCACCACAAAATCTGTTGAAGTTTTATTAAACCTAATTTAATTCAGGAATCTTTGATTTTATTTACTGTAAGCAGCATTCGTTAATATTTTAAATTATATTTAAACTGTATGATAAATAGTTACGTACCTAGTGCCAGAAGACATTTAGCATTTTTTTATCCTCTGCCAAAAGATGTGTAAAATAAAAACTGATGGTAATGAGTGACTAACTATTTAACGTTTTATTTTTTATTAAAACGTATTATTAACGTCTTTTATTAAACCTAATTTAATTCAGGAATCTTTGATTTTATTTACTGTAAGCAGCATTCGTTAATATTTTAAATTATATTTAAACTGTATGATAAATAGTTACGTACCTAGTGCCAGAAGACATTTAGCATTTTTTTATCCTCTGCCAAAAGATGTGTAAAATAAAAACTGATGGTAATGAGTGACTAACTATTTAACGTTTTATTTTTTATTAAAACGTATTATTAACGTTTTATTTTCTCTAAAATACCTTATTAAAACGTATTATTAACGTTTTATTTTCTCTAAAATACTTTACCTTAAAAAAGTATTCGAAATTTAAAAACTTTCATGGAAACCTTTTCATTTAGAGATAGAAGTTTTGTTTGAAGTTAAAACCGCCGATATCTGTTTTCCCTGGCTTATAAGCTGAAGAAGGGAAAGGCAATTAGGATTTGATTGAAATTGAAAATAGTAAAATGTCCCTAACCTATATCCTATATCCTTTGAAATATTCATTACAAATGGTGGTTAATTAGCTTTCCTTTTAAGCCAGACCTTAAAAGTCAATCAGTTTCGTATGTAACAGCTAATTCTCTTTGACAGGAGAATTTTCTCTTTTGAAAGATATTGTTATATTACTGTAGAGATAGCGCTAGTGACGTTTTTCGTTGAAAAGGTACAGTTTCTAGGGACATTTTACTTCAAGAGAATACGTAGACTCCATAATCTTTCAAGATGCAATTGAGTTCTGAAGCGAGATTGTGGCTTTAGATACGAAAATACCCTGTCAGGTAACGGATATTTGTTACAGATGCGCAATACTCAACCTGAAGCTTTCTAGAAAAAGGATGAATGAAATTTTAATTAACAATGCCATTACTCCCCAGCTATAGCATCTAACCTATTTCTTTCTGTTCGTCAAAATGATACCTAATATTCGAGGAAAATCTTGACAACGGTTCGGAAATTCTAAGAAACGCATCAAGTGAATTGAATCTTACATTAAGAGATAAAATCTTGACAGCCTTTCCGAAATTTCAAGAAACGTAACAAGTTGATGAAAGCGTTTTCAGCAGATAGCCTCTGTATGAACGTCCAAAATTGTTATAAACCTAAGCTGTGATAAATATTATACTTCAAGCATTGAATTTTTATAAATTCGTTTCTACCGTTAAATTTCGTCAGTGCATTGCGTATTTTGTGACAGAAATAAAATAAATTCGTTACTGAGATCCGAAGGTATCAACTTATTAACTATATATTAATACTATTTTACAGATAATAAGATTTTTAGTTCCTTGTATGAAGCAAAAAGGAAGTACTGTAATCCCGAAAAGTTTCACGTATCATATTTCTATGAAAATATCCATTTTGGCCGCTATCGAAAGCAATTTAATCATGTTTTTGCGTGACATCTGTACGTAAGGACAGAATAAAGGACTCTTTTTTCCCAAACGAATTATAAAACATTTAAAATGGATTCAGAAAAGACTTTATCGTGGCGTCTGCACGTATGTACGTACGTATGTACGTATGTATGTATCTCACATAACACAAAAACGAGTAGATTCAGAACGTTCGAATTTTGTATATAGGACTGCTATAACATGTAGATGTGCACCTTCTATTTTGGTTGTAATCGGCCGCACAAAATGTATATAAATATATATACTTTTATCCACTCTGTTACTACCCTCAGTGAGCTCAGATTCGTTATTTTTATATATTTGTTAATTGTGCATTTTCGCTTTAAGAATGATTGAATTATATTGTTCTTATCTTTCGGCTAATGTTTCTATGCCTTTAGTTAACCTGTATATTACAGTTGTAGAATTATCAACAATTGTAAAGTGATTTAAGTCCGGCTAAGCCTAATTTTGTTTACCATAGCGGCCATATTTGTTTACATTTGAAACTTCGCAAAATAGTGGATTTGTTGACAAATCTTGTGAAACTAAGTTTCGTAACAACAAAGTAAGGTCTCATTTTATTATTGCGACTTAAATTATGCTTAATCCATTCTGGAATTTTCATTTTAGTTATTAAATTATCCTATGTATTGACTCAACATAGCGTCCGCAACAAATTAAGTAAGCTTCTAAGGTTTCAGTGTCTTTTTGTGGAGGAAGACTAAAAGTATGGCCGAATTGTTAATTTTCGTATAGAAACTGTAATTTTAACTGTATTTGTAAATTGTTTTAACTATATTTGGTGTTTTATGTTTCTCTGTATCTTTCAATTTTGAATATAGATATTTTGAGGTTTTACGAATTTTTGCGTTGTCGCGAAGTGAGAACTGAATTAATTGAATGTCAAATATAACTCTAATGAAACTCGCGGAAATAAGTTTAAATAAAAGCACGAAAAAATGCGTATTTTCCGTACAAGGAACTCATGTGGTGAATACATCATAATTTTTTACAGTAAAAAACATTCGAATGTTTTTGTTATTCTTACATAGATGGTACTTCTTTTGTAACCCGATAAACTTGGCCTCGCCCCGAGCAAGCTGTTTTATTTGAAAATGCAATGTTCTTAATAAAATTTTGATTGAAACGTTTCTTAATAAAAATTTCTTTACTCAAGGTGATTCGTATTCATAGTTTTCTCTCGATAAGTTGAAAAAAAGTCGGAAGAAAAGTTAATTCAATAATACAAATTAGCCATATGATATACAAAAACAGGAAATTAAATTTGCAAATAATATTTAATCTAAAACACTGGTTTGCCTGTGTATAATTGAAATTTAGTTATCAGTTTCGCAAGTTCGTTTATATCGTCTGGTCAATGAAAGTCTGTTTTCTTGAATTAACCCTTTCGTATCCAGGTCCAAAGCAGTCCAAATCGATTCAGTCGTCTGGCAAACAATTCTGCTAATTAACAGTGAAGAACTCTAGATTAGCTCAGTCGATTTCTTCTCAATTATGCTTAGAAATGTCAGCAGGACTTAACGTACTTCATTCAAAATACTCAGGGGGACACATGTATCACATAAGTACAAAATAACTAAATATTAGTACCTTATTTGTTACAAGGGTAATTTTATGTTTATCTCAATAGATTAGTTTATAGCATGAATAAATAAAACTATTTTCCAGCAGAATGTGTCTTCAGTTTCTCTTAAAATGCCAGAACTCCGAAACTACGCACTTGTAACTGCAAAGATATAAATTATGAGTTACAGTAATGAAGGTGAATTTACTCTAGTGCGAAAGGTGTCTTTGAAACATCACGGTATCATGGTGTCCATGCTCTTCGTAGATATTGAGATTTCGCATTCAAATTTCACATTCACGCATACACTGTGATACGAGATCTGTTAATTTTGCCTTTTCATATCACCTTTTAAAATTATGATCGTACTGAAAATTTAAACTGAATTGACGGTTTCAGTCAATCTTCAGTACGTTCATTTGTAGAAAGCAAATCATGCTTTTTTTTAAAATTTATAAAATAAAACTTTTTTGAGAACAGTGCAAACCCATTTGTTAAAAATTATAAAATATAACGAAAAGCACATTTTAAATTTAAAAGGGGATACTTCTATTCACACTTTTAATTGTTCTTTATTGTATGCTATTTCTAATAGTAAAGTACATCAATGTTGCGGGTTGTAATAATGACGAAAGAATATGAGGAATTTAAAAATACACATTTTAGTAGCATTTATAGCAACCCCCATGAAAATTTAAATGTTAAATATTAAATTATTAAATATAAATGCTAAATATTAAATTTCATTAAATAAGAAATAAAAGATTAACATTTTAAGATTTTTTGTTAATTCGTAGGAATTACACCAATTTGAATCCTAACTGGGACTGAAATCATATGGAAGAAAACAATCAATATGCAATTAAGCAAACATTAACCTTAGATTGACATACCCTGTACAGAAAGCTTTTGATTTCTAGAGGCACGTGTACAGTAGCTTTCCGTTCAAGTATAAACGTACCCTGCTTTATCAGTTAGAAATACGTTTGCTTAAATAAGCCAATTGAGTTAAATAACTACTAAAATACACAAGAAACAAATATAGCAAAGTCTGTCGAATAACATCCAAAAACTATGAAATAAGATTTGAAAGTTGTAAAATTACAAAGACTTTTACAAATTCAAGGTTTTGTTGTTAATTATCAATTTAATTTAACTTCCGGCGCCCCATACAGATTTAAAAATTTTTATGTGCGGTTCTCTCACAAATCACAATCTTCAAGCTTTTACGAGGTCTGTTATTTTGTTTGTTTATTTCTTCCTTACCCTCGCTTTTCAAACGCAAGCCTTAACGCATTGCCTTGGCGAATTGAAATGCATATCAATATATATGTTTTAAAAGTAAACATATTTGTGAAATACGTTCACTTGTGATCTTCTGTATTGAAAGTTCTGTTTTGGAAAAAAGTTTGGGAGAAATTCTGGAAGCATTTTATTACAATATCGTTAGTGGTCATTGAAAACAACGGCTTTTCCCAGTATTTTGGCTAATATATTTTATCATTCTGTCTTACTAATGAAGCAGTGGAAAATTTTAGATGATGAAAACTGTTTGTTTAATTCTGTGAAAGGAGACCTATTCGTTTAATTTTGTTAAATCTGGTTATTTTCTCTAATAATCTCCGTAGCAAATATGTAATATTCACATAGTCACTTTCCCGCTCCTCTTTGGCATTTCTTTCGATTTGATTGGAAAGAAATTATCACTGATGGAAGTTTGATTGATCGAAGCTGAGAGTCTTACGGATTTCAACATCTAATTTTTCAAAAACTGTAAAGCTTTATTGAGGAATATGGCTAAAATATTAATTCATAATTTACAAAGTTGCTCTTTGCTCCCCACTCAACATATCTGTTCATCCTCTTTCCAGTTTAGTTTTTTCCCATTCTTTAGCTAATTTATCTTTTTGGATTTTATATTAGCTATTTTTTTATTTTGCTCTTTAGGTCTATAGCTCTAAACGAGCTTTTTTTGAGATTATGATCATTTTAGCATGCATTAAACCTGCAGTTTGAGTGTAAAACAATGGCATTTAAAATCCATATGATTTATAAAATAATATAGCAGAGGATACCTTTATTTGGCACAGATCATCTGAAAACACGTCATCTAGTTCAAGCTTTAATAAGTGCCCACAGATAAAAAATAATTCATAATCTATGACGATTATGGCCGCTTGCAAAGAAAGAAAGTGACATACAAAAGCAGTATGCTGCAACTGATCCATGTTTATGGTTAGGATACCCAAATTTATTTCGAATACATGAGTGCATTTTGCCATAATTATTCAATTTCTCATGCACAACATACATAATATAATCTTAAAAAAATTCTGTATTAAATATCATATATTTTATAAGGTATTACATTTTTATCTGATGCAATAAAATATAGAAATTGAAATATCACGTGCAAATTTATTTGCGTTACATAGTGTAGCTCAGTATATAATACAAATAGTTATATATAATACAAATTTTAAAAAATCTGATTGGTACACCCCGTAACTTCCTTGTACAGAATATTAAATTATACAAATTTTTCCTGCATTTCATTTAAAATTATTGAATTTAATTAAATCTACTTCATCGATAACGCATAAAGCACAATAGAATAAATACACTCTTTAAAATTCACTATATTTTTTTACCATAGCGCCACTCTGTCGCTAGGTTCACTTGACATCGTTACATCTCATTCGTTTTATAACTCAGAAGGCACCAAAGTTACGTCATCTTAAGAATTATCTAAACGTTTCCACATGCTCTATTCAAATACTATAACAAATCTAAAACGATGTACAAAAGAAATTAAATAAATAAAGAAAACCTTTTTCACGGACGATTCAGCGCCACTTACCTAATACGCATGCCCTACTCGTAAACATTCTTCTCTGCCAGAGACAGAAAGGAAGGAGGGGCCGAAAAAGGTTGCATCGAGAAAAAAGGACAATATGTCCCGCTAATACGAAACATTTATTTCATTAGAGATCATATTTCTCATTCAATTAATATATACGTAAATATACGTAAAAACTTAATATCTTCATTAAGAATTGAAAAATATAGAAAACCACAAAACACCAAATGCAGTTAAAACAGTTAAAAAACAATTTCTACAATTAAAATTAGAGTTCCCGCCCCAAAACAAGCAATTCGGCTAGAATGCAAGACGGCAGACTTCTTTAGTTCACGAAACTGAAAGTTTCCTTTTGGTACCACTCGGCAAAAAGATTCTGAAGTGCAGAAAGACTTCAAGACAAAGTTTCAAACGTAAACAAACACGGTAATAAGAATTAAGCTGCTATGGTAAGAAAAATTAAGCTTAACCTCAGTTAAACAACTTTTAAATTGTTGGTAATTGTACAACTATTGCATGCTGATAACTAAAGGCATAAAAATATTAACCGGAACTTACGAATAACATATTCCAGTCATCTGTCAAGCAAAAAATTCGCAATTTACCATCATAGATGAATAAACAAAACCTGACCCTGGAGCCGAGTACCGGAGTGGGTGTATCTGTATATGTATATACTTTTGGTGCGACCGATTTCAACCAAAAAGAAAGGTCCACAACTATATGTTATAACAGTCCTATATACAAATTTCAACGTTCTGAGGCTACTCGATTTTGAGGTATGCGAGATACCTACATGCATACGTACGTACGTACGTACGTTCAGAGCCACGAAAAAATCTCTTCTGAATCCATTTTAAATCAGTTTTATAATTCCTTTGGGGAAAAAAAAGAGTCCTTTATTCTGTTCTTACGTACAGGTCACGCAAAATCCTTGTTAAATTGCGTTCGATAGCGGTCAAAATGGATATTTTCGTTGAAATATGATATCCGGAATTTTTCGGGATTACAATACTTCCCTTACTCTGTACAAAGAATTAAAAATGATGCTATCATGAATAGCAAAAGAAAGATTCAGTAAACATTTAATATGTTGCAATAATCATTACATATTAGTTATAAAATAAATTATTCAGCCGCTCTTAAACTTACTATACTATACAGAAAATTTGTCTTAACAATTTGCTTTACTTACACATGCATAGTTGTCCATACTTAAAGTTATCATACAGATTAGAAGGTAAAACAGCAGAGTTTGAAAAAAAAATTAAACATCCCTAATACTGCTGCTCTTTATCACGCAAATTGTGCTATACCCTGTGAATTTGAAACAAAATATCTAGAAACAATGTGTCTTTAAATTATAATAGATAGGTAACAGTTATATATCAGAAATTTTATCAAAAGAAACCTTTAGCGTTAATAATCTATTAATATATGACTTATGTTTATTTGCTTTTCCCAAAGTATTAAATTATATTAATTGATTATGGTAAAGCAATCTTAAACTCTCTAGTTAAGGGTAGGAATAATTTAGCAGTGGTCTCAAAAGAAAACTAGCTAATATTTACACTATAAATTAAAAAAAGGAACAAGAAAAGAAAGCACCATACAACTGGATATAAATGAACCATAAGAAGTAGAATCCAGATGATCTACCGACATGTGTTTTATACTCAGCCGCTGATTAAACCCTTTACCAAAGGAATTCCAATATTTTGATTTTCTTCTATAATAATCTCATAACTACTTAATTCTGGGAAAACTTCAAGGCTTACATAATATCATCTGCAGCGAGCAAGCTTTTAAATGACTTTGTAAAGATTGTATTCTGAACATAGCACCTTCAAATCAGTATTTAGGATTTAACATTTAATCCTCTGATTCTATATCAGTATATTTAAGCAAACATATAATTTTAATAAATGACGACCTTAATATGGAGTCATGCAAATTATATGGATGCGTCATAAGATGTCTTTGATGTGAGGCTTTTACTTACTTTCATATTAAGCTGAAACATTACAATAGATCGTATTATAACAAACTTACAAACTTTCACAAATAATAATTTTTACATTACATACAGGATTTTGATTCATCACAGGAAGTACTACATATACGTAACTTTACGATTTCACATATAAGCATAAACACAAAAATATTTAAAATGCCTTAAGTCTATGATGAATGAAGTATGAATTTTTCAGTGAAATGAAATATTTTAGTAAGTTACTGATTAACACGTTTGTTCCCTTTAAAAATGCAGCTAATGTTAGTAAGCTACACAAACTTCTCTATTCACTAGAACTAAGTTACTTGAAATGATAAATCAAAAGACTTTAACAAAATTCTTCTTTCTTTAGAAAAGATCTATTCCCAACTGAATAGGATTTCCTTTTAATGGTCTTTGTACAGACAATCTTTGTTTATCTTTCGAAAGATAATTCAGAGATTAAATGGGAAATCCTCTGTTTCGACTCCGTAATCCGTTTCTTCTTAAAGGAAATTTCTCAACTTTCTTCCGCACGTTCGTGTTTCAAGAAAGAGTGATTGATGGAGAAGCTAATTAATACCCAATTTACTTAAAGTAAACTCTTCGACGTATGCTTAATTTGGGGCTAGGGACAACTTCAAGCTTAATTTACTGTGCAGTCCTTCGTTTGTTTTTTCTGCCGGATGTCAAGAACATTCCAATGGAAGTTAAAATACGTTTGCTTTCATATGTCAACTCGCAGGGTCTGATTAGCATTGGCTGCAGGAATGATAAATGTTTCTAAACATATTTACCCCATAAAATGATTAATTATTTTACTACGGACTTCAAATTTTGTTTCTATTCTTTTTGGAGTATTAATTAATACGCATAATTTAGTTAAATCTCGTCGACAATGCAAACAATACCTTTTGAAGTGTGTACAATTAATAAAATATTAAATCGTTTGTGATTTCCCTTTCGCAAAGCAAGCTAGTGTGTCGAATTCGAGAAATATTTGAACTATACAGAAATGTGAGAAAATGATATAAATTCTTAATAGGTTGTGTAATTGATTGTAATAGTGTACTTAAACTTTGATTTGTGTAATATTATCTTACTTAAATGAAATATTGAATAATTTCTTTATATTTATTAACACCAAGTTGTTTTATTATTAGGTAATGAAAATTTACGGGAAAGATACAAGCAAGATACTAAAATGTCGTTTGTGAAGAAGGCCATCTACACCATGGCGTATGGTTTGCATGATATGCAGAAAGCAAAGTGCAACGATTCTTCTGTGGGTCTTTGTCCTGAAATGCTACCTCTTAACGGATCTCTTTTTCTTCAGTACCTCCTTAATGTTAGTTTTGTATGGGGAAATGAAACTGTTAAGTTCGACCAAAATGGAGATCCTCCGGGAAGGTCAGTAAATTTATTTTCATATTTATTTAAAATGTATAATTATTTCAGAAACATGAAAATTTAATTTGATTCTTGAGAAAGCTGACTTGTTCATAACTTAATGAAATGGTCAAAAACAAATTGCAGTGCCTTTAAGGATTGTGTAATTTAACAGACGAAAGAAAAACATCGAATTCTTTACATATAAAGAAGAAAGCAAATAGAGATTTTATAAACTAAGCAACGGGGGCACCTAATACCCCTTTCATCAGTCTTATTTATCTCGTTATTTAAACTCTATCTTATTCATCAGTTTATCTTGTTATGGAAAATTTTACGATCATTTGAGGGATATGAAACTTCAAAACAGAGCTAAAAAGTTGTTCAAAGTGAAAAAGACCATTTCACGTGTCTTTCATTTAAAATTTTATGAATGCAGAGTGATATAGGTTTACAAATATTCTTTATTATTCCATTTAATTACAAAGGACATAAAAATAATGGCAAAATGCATGACACACTCGATTTTTCTTTGTTACATTATGTAATAAATAACAAATAATATAATTTTTGCTGTTTCGTAGTCGTTTGGGTAGAGATCCAGAAATGCAACCTACTTAGCAGAAACAAATGATATTCTGACCTAGAGTTTTGCTACTAAACTATTAAAACCTGAATCAAAGTCTCTACTGGGATTCATCCAATGTAATCACCTCAAAATGATAGCCTACATCAACAATTTGATATAATCGAAGTACCAAATATACTCCTTTTCATTTCACATGTACCAAATTAATGTTCAGAAAATAACTACCGTAGTATACTCATTTAAAATTAGGTTAATAATTTTTAGTAACTTTGGGTTGCATTTTAAGAAAATTTTATTATAAGTTAGCATAATATTCCAACCTCCGTTCCAGAAAATTTAATACATATTAAAGAATAAAGCCACCGTGACTAGATAATATAATTAATTTATATGAAGTTTTCATTTCAGTTGTTTATGTATTTATTGTAAATAGCTTTGAAATTTAGAACACAGGTATACTAATTGGAATTATAGAACTATATTCGTGAAATATACAAATATTGTTATATGAATTTCAGAACGGAACTAGATAGGGAACTCATGACTCATTGTTTAATATAGAAGTTCTATAGGTAGCAAGAAAAACGAATAGTTAATTTGCATTACTAGACTCAGGTAAGATTTTTTTCTGTTAATAACCGGCATAGTGATTAGTGATTCTGACTACCCTACCAAAGGGCCCGGGTTCGAATCCTGGAAAGGCATTAATGTTTGTAAATTATAGTGCCTATGCGGCATAGGGACATTCAAAATATGCGGCGAGCGGGAAGTCTTCTCGAGAGGTAGCTGGTAAGGGAAGAAGGGTGGAAAACCCTCTGAGTACTCTCCCTCAAAACTGAGCAAAGTCGTACGATCACCTGTTTGACGCCCAAAGATCTTGCCAACGACAAGCGCAATCTTGACTTCTTGCCACGTTGAAATTCGTGGGCTTGATCTGTTTCAGACAAGCGAGAATAGTAAAGCCAACAAGATTTGTTTTATTAAAACTTAAACTGGGTACTTGATTTTAAAAACATTTCCCATCAAAATTGTTGCAGAGCAAAATGAATAAAATATTTCTTACGCTGTTGAGAGTTGCGAATTAATTTGCTTAAGGAAAAATACGTAAGTGGGAAATATTTTAATTAATGAAATTTAATTTACGTTCCTTGAGACGTTTTATTGAGGAAACAAAATAGAGATTTGTATAGGAGCTTATGAAAAAGGTTTTAATATATATGTCATGTAGATATAGTCTCAAATACTAAATATGGAGATGAATGCAATAATAATTGAGAAGCTTTTATTTTTCTTATATTTATATTTTACAAAATTAATTTAAAATTGCCGAAAATTATGACACTGAAATTCAAAATATAAAATTATTATATACTATCTATTATATATTATATCTTTCATGTTAAATAATTATGAAACTATTTTCAAGTTCGAAAAATTATTTGAGCTGAAATTGTTAATTGAAATATTACATTTTGAACATAATATTGTTTTTTAAAGAGTGTTAAAGAGTGAAAATGCTCAATTATTTCCATTTTTATTTTAAAAAATTAATATATTGCAATTCAAGTTTCGCGATTGAACTGGTTATATTCAAGTAATCATATGAACGTCTTTGTAAAATGCCTGAGCCATTTTTTTAAAGAAGAGCTTTTACACTACAAAGACGCTTTGAATGCAGTTTCTGTGCTGTTTGCTATGATAGTTCCGTAATTCTGGAGGATGGAAGAGCTTATTTTAGGGAGATTACGTAACGATTTTAGACATTAAAACTGGTTTTTTTCGAGATTGTATAGGAGCCTATTGAACAGCCGTAAAAAATTAATGCAATAAAGAATTTGATAGTTTAGAAGTCAGACCACTACTATGTAAACTCTCAGAGAGAAATGAAATTAAATGAATTGTTAGATTGCAAAAGCATCTGAAAGTGCTGGATCTGTTTCTACCATTTTGTTATAAAAAGTTAAATTTCATAAGAAAATGGAAGAGAAAGATCTGGTACTTTAGCCCAGACTTTATGATTGCACATTTAAATTTCTTCTTTTCAAATCTGAGTAATTGACTAACACCATTTCGATTTTAAAGTACATTTTTATTTATTAATTCCTTTTGTTTTTTAAGTACCGACATAGTAAATGACTGTAATAAAACTCTGATAAAAAGAAAACACTATTCCGTGTAAACTAAAATAGTATGTATGCTGTCAAAATGAATTAAAAATACAAGTAACATAGGATATCAACTTAAATAATTGTATTGCACTTTCTCGGTATGACGACATTGTTAAAAAGTACTGGAGATCCCGTGAACTAATGGCTTAAGCGCTAATGTTTGGCATTTATAAAATAAAATAAAAATATAGGATATGAACTGATTTCAATTAATATATGTCCTGTAGTCTGCTTTCAAAGAGAAAGAAACATCTATTACATCCAGTTGAAAATATGATATAGAATCGAAAAATCATTTATTATGTGCAAAACTAGATTAACGAACATTAGCAACAGCTAGCAGCCGTTTCAAACATTGATTTTCTGTGAAACCTTGGCTCATTTCTTGTAACTTAAAAAGCTTTTGGCAATTTGTTTAACATCAACGCGACAGAATCCAACAGAATAATCGCGAACTTTGAAGTAGAAAACGAAACTTTCTTTAAGTCATTGAAGTTAAAAACTTAATTACGGTACAGAAATGGGAAACTAAATTACTTCTACTCGTTTCGTGGAAATTGAAGTGCCCCACCAGCGGCCGAGCGATAAAGTCACTGAACACTGGTTCTTCGGGTTCAAATCCCGCGAATGGGCTTGCTACGAGGACGTTTCCGTGGATTTCCCTATGTGTAATGTATATGTTACGGTGAAACACCAAAATCTAGAGAATGGCGACTTTCACTGGTGAATGTCAACATTCACATAGTCGCTTGGTGTATGTCCAAAATATTTTCCAAATACCCTTATTTCTGACTTACACCTGTGAATGTCGACATTCACCATGTACTAATGGTGAATGTTGAATATATGAGAATATTATATTTTCTTCTTCGTGATTCAGTCGCGAAAAAACACGCAAGAACTTAAAACACACAATACATTCGAAATGAGAAAGGAAAATAATAGAAGTTAAAAAACTTACTTAATTATACAGTACGTAGTAAATGAGAAAATAAAATAATACTAATAAAAAACTTACTAAACTATGTGATTCAAATCTGATTAATTGCAACAACTTAAACTATTATGAGACTTTGAATTGCACAAGAGGCCCTTGCTTTTACAACTGCATTTATGGGAAACAGCCAGTCGCCTCTCTTTTCGACCTACACCAGAGCATATCTGTGATTGTCACATACACCGGTGAGAGTCCGAATGTACAAGAATGCAATGTTATATTCGATCTTTCACCTATGTATTTGGCGAATGTTGACATTCTCCGGTGAAAGTCGACATTCTCCAATGTCGGTCTTTCACAGTAACATATATACGAGCCAGTTTCCCTTAGAAAGTCCTCCATGAAGGCATCACTTACCTTAGGTAGATAGTCTTCGAGGCGTTTTTGTAATCACATAATAAACCAAAGCAAACCAAATTCACTATCATCCACAAATTTCTTTCAAATCGTCTCAGTTGTAGACAAGGAGAGCAGTATCTAAGGAATAGGCAATTCATTGAGGCAGAAAAGTGTTAAATTTTTAAACGTCTTTCTCGTCTTGGTGAAATTCGCGTGAATTCTCGAATTTGGTTAGAATATAAGAAAAAAGGAAGACCTAAATGGACCTGAATAAAAAACTGGAAAGAAGTTATCTTGATAAGAATTCATAGGAAAAAAAATTATTAATATTTATTAAATTATGTTTGGTTGTAAAACATATTTAAATTCAAAGCGCACTATATTTTTCAGTTTTTATAATACAGCAAAATGCTTCTTATAATCCGCCACAATGAAAAAATTTTCCAATAAATAGTCTCACCATGTCTAAACTCTTGTCTCAAATTGAACGACAGAATTCGGTATAGCATGTCCAGTCAGCAATCGCATTTCATCTTATTTGAATTTCAGCTTATTGGCTCTATCATTAAAAGATAACTTACATTTTACAGTCACGCAATTATCTCTCTAAGGAACTGTGACGATATTATACATAAGTCAAGAATAATATTTAATACTAAATCACTGTACTTCCATCTAGATCAGAATTAAACTCTTTATGCTTCACAGATATTAAACAACTAACAGCATTTCTGTTTAACTGCCTTGCCTATGGTACAGAAAAAGAAAGGATTCTGTTATTTATTGTTCATAATGCCGAGATATTCGACAGCAGGATTACTCTAAATTTCTTTAAAAAAGGCGCAAAGATTTTGGCATCTTGTTAAAACTAACTATCGCCGGAAACCCTTTCCTTGACAGTTTTTCAATGGCTTTACAGAATTCCATCTCAAGAATGGACGTCATGTGAACTTGATGGTCTGATATTATGTAGACATGGAAATTTCTGCACAGCGCTATGATTCATAAATTGTTCAAATTTTGATTTAAACACATTTAAGGAACAACGAGTTATTAAAATACTACTTGTATCATTAATTCTATTTTATTATTTCAAATTTTCCAAAAATGAAAATGCTCAATTATGCTCTTTATTCATAATCTTCTTCATTCTACTGAATAATATCGATGCAAATATAAGCATTCGTCAACAGTTTGCTTCATCTGTTATTAAATAAATTAAATTAAAATCTAAATATAAATGTTTAAAATCGGGTTTTCGATGTCGAAGAAACATTTTTAATATCAGAAAGATAAAAATATTTTCAGATTTAACATGCAAAACGAAATATTTGGTAACCGTTATAAGGCATTTGAAACGCTAAAATCATGCGTAAAAGAAATTATCGGCTTATAAGAGAGTTTTATCAAGTACAGCAATAATGTGGTGTATATAATTACATATATATATACATCATATATATATATATATGCATATATGACAGAATTATTTAAGGATTGTAAGAACCATGATTCCCTACCTATATACATTAACAACACACCCGCA
>KK120608.1:13856-30911 GCA_000611955.2 Stegodyphus mimosarum | reverse complement strand
CCTCATTGCTCATGACTCCTGCTTCAAAACAACCTAATGTCTCTACAGTGGCGCCCGAACTAAAAGGTGGTTAATGATGATTCTTCACTACCAGAATTTGGCAATTGGTTCCCTAAACCACAGTCGTCCTTTAAAATGGGGAGTATATAAGATAGCATGCCTTCGTTGTGTAATGGTCTAGGCGCGTATTCGAGAGGTCCGAGGTTCGAGTCCCGGCGAAGCCACTGCTCATTTTTCACGAGTCGTGCTTCGAAATAACCTAATGTCTCTACAATCTAACTGTAGATTCAAAGCAGAAAAAGAGAAAACGCCCAAATTCGTACCTCTGATACAAAAACTGCAAAATCACTGACATAAACATTTTAACATTTTAAAAGCATTGTTAGAAATATTGACGAATTCTCTATCTTCTTTAAGCAAATTTGTTTTTGTTAGGTAGTTATTAAAGTTGTTATCTATTCTTCTTGATATGTACGGTGATGAACTGAAATGTTTAGTGCTTCTTTACATGATGAAATCAACGATCCTATTATAAGTTCTACAGTGAAGCTTTATAGCACCAATTCATCTCTGTATTTGAATATTGAACTTGGCAAAGTATTGTTACGAATTTCACATTTATTTGGCTATTTATTTAGAATTGTAATTAGATTTGCTTCATGTTGCCTTAGCAACGCAGACGATTTTTGAAGAGAAAGCTACGCCAAAAAAAAAATAGCAATAAAAATAAAAGAGCGCGTGCATTTAATGATTAATAAATAAATATCTCGTAATTACTGTTGCCATCCAGAAAAATCTAGAAAAATCGTGATTGTTCTACTGATAATTTAAAAGCTTATAAAAGCCGAGGTGAAACACCTCATCTCAGTTAGTGAGTTAGTTGTTGTTGTTGCTGTTATACTTGTAGCTGTAAAAAGCGAACTGCTGTTTGTTTACTTAATGCTGTATTGATTGTAGTGATTTCGCTGTGAGATAGAACTATTTTATCTGTTTTGAACTGAGTTTTTGCTAAACGTTTGAGATATTGTGCAAAGATCTGTAAAGAAATATTTCAGCATTTTAATTTATTTCTTGTGGAAAGAATAAATTTTTGTTAACTTTTTACGACTTGTGCATTCAATATATTACGAACCCGTACGCACGTAACAGTATTTTCTAGTTAAATCTATATATATAAAGAAGAACGGCTATTTGTTCGTTCGCTAATACCTCAGTGACTACTATAGCGATCGTCACCAAACTTTCTACAATTATTTTCTGGGTCCTGAGAAAGGTCAACTTCCAATTTTTTCCCCAAAATATAGCTAAAATCAGAGATATGAATTACAAACTCAGAAAAACAATAATGTTTGCCCTTATGTTTCCGAGTGGCAACAAGCTCGCAATTTCGAGATGAAAATCTGCTTTATTTCGAAAGTTGTTGCCACTGCTCGCTTTCAAATCCTAGCGTTTGTTAATAAAAATTTCTAAGTTTTACGATGAAAGAAAAATAGCGTTGCTAAACATTAAATACATTATTCCCGATTACGAAAATTCTTGAAAAGCTATTTCCACTATTCCTATCTTCGTAGCACTTTAGTCAGCCAAAATATTAATTAATAAATAGCCAAAAAAAAATCTGAAATATTTCAGATTTTAAATTACGTCCAAAGGGACGTTTATTTAACATTCTGTGTGTTACCTTTATTTGTTAAATACCATGTTCTTCGCACTTAAACCATAAAATTCAGTTCAACAGCAATATCGCAAAATAATTTTAAATTGAGCATATCTTTAGAAATTTCGGTACACGCTCTCACGCGCTGGAGATAAAAATGTTTTTCTGTACAACGTTGGTATTGCTGGCTTTGAAATCTTTGAGTTTGTTAATGAAAAATTCGTTAAAGTTTTAGAGAATATTGTTACGAATTTCACATTTATTTGGCTATTTATTTAGAACTGTAATTAGAATTCCTTTTTATTTTCCCGTGCAACGCACGCAGACGATTTTTGAAGAGAAAGCTACGTCAAAAAAAAATAATAATAATAATAACATGCATACATTTATGCAGATTTTTTATTTTTTAAACTTTAATGCAGAGCGATAACATTTAGTGGCAACAATTTGAAAAGTGAATCGGGCATTCAGAGTGAATCAACGCAAAATCGCAAAACGAAAGTAATAGTCCTTCGGGACTAAATCCCTTTGGACTAAAAACTCTGAAAGCGCTAAATTTCTCACTCATTTTTCCGAGTGGCAACAGTCTGGCGCATTGTATCTAAAAATGTGTATTTTGAAAAGCGTTGCTACAGCTTGCTTTTCAAATTGTAATGTTTGTTAATGATTATAATGAGAGAGAATTAGTTTATTTTTCTATCGGAATTATTGTGTGGGTTCCATATCGCATCAGACTGAGAAATGTATGATTACGAATCTTATTTTTTTCATCGTTATTAGAGAAGGTTTACAGAGGTATCGTTTTCTCTGTTGTTAGATACATTATTCTCAATCTAACTTAACTGGCATCGGATACTTCCGCTAGTATTTAATGAACATAAAAACGTTCTTTGATTACAACATCTGCTTTTATAAAGTTCAAAGTCTTTAAACGAATTTAGGAAGAAAAATTAGTTATGAGCGTCGACAAAGAATGAAACTGAATGTAGTAGCTGCAGTAATCGAAATTTTTTGCAATTTAATTTCCAATAATTTATAAAGCAAGCTTCACTCATGCTGGGTTTCATGCCAATACTAGCCAGCTAATCTTAATCTATCAAGGAAGCATTATTTCCTTTATAGAACTAACACATTAAATAATACAAAAATAAACTAAAAATCACAAAAAAAATTTAAAATTAGAAGAATTTTTAGCTTTGGTGTGCCGCATATTTTTAATAAATATTTATGATTTTGAAGCCTATGAGATATAGTTCCGAAACATAACTTCTCGAAAGGTTGAAGGACCAATTACTACAGTTACATGGAAATTAATATGCGGAGAAATGCGAAAGCGAACGGAATGTTGTCTGTTGAGAGAAATAACCGCGAAGAGTAAAGGAGTTAGGATACTAAATTTTTGAAAATTTTGGAGAAGAATTAATTGATAATTATGTTATTAATTAAAAAAATAATTATTTGTTAATGTGAAAGATTTTAAGAAAATCTAATTCACGATGTCAAAAGGCTACCTGAATGATTTTTGCACATTAAGTGACCATTATGATGAGTAATCGAAGATTCATTCATTTTTTTGAATATAGAATTCGTATACTTTGATAAGTAATGTTAACGCCCTATTTATTTGTCTGTCATTTTTCTGACCATACTTATAAGATATGCTACGTTTGCAAAGAGTTAATATTAAAGATGAATTCTTAAAGTCAAATAAAACATTCTGCTAGAAATTTAAAAAAAATAAAGTTTAAACTTGTAGAAAAACTGAGCAATTTTGTAAGTGAAAAATTCCTAAATGTTGGTGACAGCAGATTTATTATATCTAACAACGGACTGTTTCTTTTGTGATGGTAAAAGAAATATTAATAAAAGTTTTATTAATGACCATTGACAAAGTCATTTTTCTGTCTGCTTTAAAACTATTGAAGAAATACTGAAGAATTGAAGATGAAAGAAAAGTTTTCAAGGAAAGTGATATACGTAAGAGTAAAAAAAGAAGTCAAAATAGCCTTCTTTCCAATAAAGTTTAGTTTCCACTTTTGCAAAACATTTTTGCTTTTGAAAAAGAGGTACCTCTGTGTGTGATAGCCCTAAAAAGGATTTTTCAAAATATTTGATACTAAGATTGAAATTGTGCTTTATTTAAAATTAAGAATTAATAAATTCTTTCACAATTAAATCGACGTTTTTAAACTGTTAATTAGGTATCAAGGGTAGAAAATCTTAGTATCGTGTTTTTCATAGTACATTTGTACCAAATATTCGTATAATAATTCAGTAATGAGAGTTCAGATTTACCATACCGTAATACTATAAACGCGCATATCATTTGTGTACTTACAAACTACTTCCCATGGAGGTATAAGATCGGATACAATGGGAAGAAAATAGGATGAGTGTCAGATATTAAAGCAGCTCTCTCTTTCTTTGAAATGTTGTATTTTTCACATAGTATTACACTAACTTGTTCTCTATGACAGACAAATGTTTCTTTTGGAAATACTAGTTGTACGGGAAACCTTCTTTACTTCGACCGCAAGTGTTTTCAGAAAATGTTGTCCTCTGAGAGTGATCCTATTATAGTGGTTTTGTTTGTTTTTGTTCTTTGGAATGCTGATCATCTCTAGAGGTGGACCCCTTCAGGAAATGGTCCGATATAGATGTAGTAGTGTACATTTATCTCTGATATGTATATATGCATATTTATGCAGTATATATGCATATATATGCAGTATATATGCATATTTATCTACCTTATACAGCATAAACGTTTAAACTTGAACTGAGAAAATTGCTACATTAACACTATCTTACAACTTTAAACATAGTAAAGTCTTACCCTTACAAACAAATCCAAACATAATAAAGTTACCCTTACAATATTCATTAAGGCTTTTCATTAAGACCCTCTTTTCATTAAGAGTTTTGCTATTGCAATTAAAATCACAGACATCTGCGGTTGTATTATCTGTGCCTCTTACAAGCGCCCTACAAAAGAAAATTGAAATTTGTCCTACTTCCTAATCCTTCAGAAGACTTAAGTTCTATGTTTCAGGTTAATTTGTTGCTTATTTATATATCATTTGAGTCAGTCCGTCCTATGAAAATTTTGACGTTAATTAATTATATGAAATTTCCCTGAAAATTTCATTTTTCTGTATTGTAAGAATTCGTTTTCACATTACTCGAGTAAACAGTACAAGCAGATGGAAAAGACAGAATAATTTTATGTCTTACCTAACTATAGATACTCAATATAATATGTGAAGATCTTCGTTAATCGTGTCCTTGTAAATTTACTTCCGATTTAAAAGCAGCAAAAATTATTTCATGTCTATATGTTATGTTCTATGATAAATTAGGCCACTTTCTGTCTAAATTATTTTTAATCAGCTATCTTCTTTTAATGTAAGCAATTACTCAACAATTCTAGTATTACATTCACGACACAGAAGATGAATAACCCTTTATCATTTCATCATTCGTTAAGTATGAAACTAAGGTAGAAAATAAAGTGTCTTTCAAAAATAGATAGAATTCACTCTCTTTTAAGTGATAAGCATTATTTTGCTTATTAAAAGTTTTAAAAGATTCAGCAGTTTCATAATATAGTTGAAATGAGTAGCCGGAATTAAATTCAAGTGAAAGTTATGCCATAAAATTAGAATGTCTCATCTTTTATAAATTATCCTGTTGCTCAATAGCTCCTAGTTCTAGCTATTCGCTCATTGTATACCAGGATTTAATTATCCGATGTTAGATCAGAAGACTTTCCCATGCGAGATTTATAATCAGATAATTCCTTCTTGATGTGTCTCTGCTTCTTTCTCGCTCTCTTTTCTTCTTCTTCTCTTTTTGTATTAAGATATATAAAATGGAAAATCTTTTAATCTTGCAGTAGAATAAAAACTTTGTGGAGACGTTAGGATTTTTGATGCTGAGAGACTTGAAAAATGACCAATTCCAACCTCGGACGTTTCGAATACGCACCGAGTGTGCTGGTCATTACACCACGAAGGCATGCTAAGAAGAGAGAAATACCTTATATACTCGGCCTTTTAAAAGATGACTGGGAATTAGAGGGCCCAATCGCCAAATCCTGTTGATGTATAATCATTATGCACCGCCTTTTTTTCTTAGTTCGGGAGCCACTTGTAGAGACATTAGGTATTTCTGAAGCAAGAGTATATGAAAAATAAGCAGTGCCCTCGCCGGGACTCGAACCTTTGACCTCTTGAATACGCGCCGAGTGTGCTGGCGATTACACCACGGATGTATGCTAAGAAGGCGGGAGAAATACATTATTTAATTGTTTTGAAATACTTAACTTAATAAGTAGGGTCTTAATTTCCATTCGAGGTAGTTACGTAATTTCACTTGTTGTCAAAAATAAAATTTAGCGCAATAAAGCAAACGCCTTAACTTTAAATTTAACACCTAAATTCGCCATAACTAAACACAAAATAAAATGTAAGAAAATATCTACATATGTGCAATAAAACAATACAACATAAATTACAAATGATATTAAAAGGCATAATCCAAATTAAATAATAAAAGTAATGGCACAATGTTATAAATTAAATACAATTCAACCAAGTGGAATCAAACGTTTATCTAACATTACTAAATCAATTACATGTGCTTAATTATATCCAAAAAGCGTCAAAAGTAAACTTTATTCTGGTTATTTCGCATTTGTCTTGCAATGCTATAACACTTCTTCGCTAAGTTATTGCTCTAGCAGCAAATTTTTTGTCTCCCAAAAAGTTCAGTTGTTACTTAAATGAATAACTTTTCAAGCAGGTTCGAACATGACTGCATCATGAAGTGTAAGCATCCCATTTTATACTTTTCTGTTAGGAAAAGACGGTTTAAGATTTTACTTTACCGTGATAATATTATGGCAATATTGGGATCCCGTTCTATTCAAAATGTTACAAATTCAAATAAACAATATTTAACGTAAATGGCCTTAAAATCAGTGTATTTAGTTTTGACAAATGCAAATAGAATTTATCATGCTTTGAATTTATCATGATATATAACATTTACAATAAATTATTATGTTGTATGTTGTATATCGAAGCATAAACTCCCATTTTACAAACATTGTTTCTCATATCTATAACCAAAGGAATTCGATTTTGTGATTTAGTAAGCTATTATCGTGCTTCAGAAAAATGAGCATTTTATTTCAGCCGCTTGGCGTATTTTCATGCTTCATTTATCTTATCGCAGAAAAAACAACTTTTGCGGAATTAATCAGAAGTTCAAACTTGTTTTCGTTCTGGTAATCATATCATATCTAAATTTCTTACATAATTGTATATAGTTTATTCACTGAACATTTAATAATAATATGAGATTTTAATGAATATTAAAGCTTTTGTCTATTTCATGTATCAATATATGCCAACATAATAAGCAAATCAGCATTTATTACTACAGTTCTGAATTAAATTCATTTAGTAATTCTTCATTCTACTTCGTTTAAGTATGTATGCAATAAAAAAGTGTATTACACAACAGAGTAGTGCATTCAATCAAAGTATCTTATCTAGAATTCAGTTTAAATGTGAATATAAGTAGGAAAATGCACTTTCATTATACAAAGTGTGACCAGCGAACAGCTGCCAATTACTGGAATTTTTGAATGTTTGATTACGGATCTTAATGAGCTTAAAACAGAGTACATATAGTTATTTGAATGATACGCAAAACTTTGCAGGTATATGGCAAAACTATACAATTAAAAGCAGAGAAAACTGAATGTGCTGCTTAATTCTACCTGTTCTCAAAAAGCTACCGCGCTGCAAAATAAGAGAATGTTTCATTGTTTTGCACTGGAAAAAATTAATTGTGAGACCAAATGTAAATTATGCAAAAGATTCAACTAAAATACTTTCTTCCGTAAGCAAAGCAGCTGGTTAATGCATGCGAAGTTTTTTTATGTACACTGCGAAAACAAATGGGGGTAGACTGCGAAAACAAATCTCCCATTGTACTGGGGCGATTGATTAATTCAAATTGTGTTTTTCATATCTGGAAAGCGCAACATAGGATATATATTAGATTTATATATAGAATTGTCCTAACATAGGTATTTTGACACAAAATAGGACTTTTCCTGAATGACATGCCATCTTTTTCCATATTTCAATTTTACGACTCAAATTATGCCTAAATGTTAAATTTTGTAAAATTTGGTGCAAAATTTACGAAAAAATTCAAAAATTTATCTTGGCGTATTTTTTCAGCTTTCGCCAAGAATAATTTACTTGGCGAACTTCTTAATTTATGGCAATCTATTTTCCTTTTCTTTTTTTCTTGCGGACGACGGGAAAAAAGTTATCTTTCATACTTTCAAATAATTTAAACAAAATGCGTAAACCACGTTTGTATTATTGTCGCATTTAAGAAATATACAAAATTTCAAAATGCGCAAAAATATAAATTCACGTATATCTTAAGAAATTTTGAATAATAAACTCCTAATTTTTTCAGGTATGTTTAAAAATAAATCTACTTTAAGATGATGGCAAAAATTTTATAAATTGTAATTTAGAATTTTTTTCGAAAAATGATTTCAAAATATAAATTTTAAAAGCAAATTCTAAAAAATGGTTGAATTTTATTTGGAATGAACCTAAATTTCGAAATATGAAAGTAGGAATCAAATAGGTTTAATAAAAAATAGTTATTAATAAATATATATCAAATTCATTTAACACTGAGGAAGTTAAAATTTGACAGCTAATGTTTTAAAAACTACTCGTGCAATTTTCACAAAATTTTGTAGTTTTGCATAATTTGAGTCGTACAATCGAAATATGGAAAAGCATTGGCATACCATTTAAAAACAACTACAATTTTGTGTCAAAATACCTAATTTAGAACAACGTTATATATAAATCTAATACATATCCTACGTCGTGCTTTCGAGAAATGAAAAAACGCAGTTTGAATTCTGTCAATCCACCCAGTAGAACAAGAGATATAGAACACTTTTTTTGCTCAGTGAACGTAGATATTTTGTTTCATTTAGAAAGCTTACAGTTTTATTTTTTGCATAATTTTTATAAATTAAAATTTAGGTAAATAGCGCTCGCTTTACAAGTGTGTGTCAATTTTTGTTCTTTAAAAATTGATGCCAGGTTTCAATAAAATTACAGTATATGCATAAACATAGGAATATTCTTGTTAACTGTTGGCATTCTCTTTTCTTCTCATCTATAACTTAAAAATTTTTGGTTATCTTTTACATCGCAATTTTTATTGTCTGTTTCTCAACATGCTTTTTGGATTTTGAGATTATTTTTAACAAGGGGTTTATCTGTCATCCAGGCGAATTCTCCGAAGCATATATATTAGACATTTAATTAGAATTATTTGAAAATGCAAAGAATAGCTGTTGTTTCTCCTCCAAATTAATAGGAAAATGTCACAGTCTGAGCAAAGTTTCAAAGCGAGTATTGCTAATTATCAGGAAATCGTTGAAATAAAATTGATATTTCCTATACATAAAAACTTATTCATTTTAATAACAAGCTTAACAACTGTATGCCTTTTAATAACACCCTTTCTTAAATAACACGTTTAAAGAGGTAAAATTTGATTTTCCTGCAGAAATAATTGGTACGACTTTAATCAGCCAAGATATTAATTAAAACCTCAGAAAACACTAATTTTCGCACTCATCCGAGTGGCAACTGTCTTGAGCGTTGGAGATAAAAATGCTTGATTTCGAAAAGCTATTTCTACTGCTCGCTTTCAAATCGTAGAGTTTGTTAATAAAAAAAATATGTTTTACAAAATATGAAATAAATATAACATTACCAACATTAAATATATTATTAAACTTTTTTGCTTCAGATTAGGATAATTGAGTGGCATGTTAATTCTTTCACTGATGATGGAAAAAAAGATGTTATATTGCATTAAATCATGACGTCATACCTATATGTATGAACCTAAAATGTCAAAAGATTTTATTTCCTGGTTTGGCAACAGAAAATTATTTACGAATCGGTTGTTGTGTCTAAAGAATGAACTGATTTTATTCGTTTTATTGCAAAGATTTTATGCATTTTCTTTTCTGGTGCACATAGTAGAACTTAAAAATTTCGTTTTGACCGCAGTTAGCAACTTTGTCTCAGTACGTTGAATTAATATTTCATTTAATTTTCAGTTTTTAGTGCATTTTAATAATTTTATTTACAAATATTTAATTTCTTTTATTATACCCTTCTTTTTTGTGTAAATTTAAACATTTGTAAGTACGTAGTGTATTTTAGTTGAATTTTTATTTTAGTACAGTGTTTTTTGTTTTTTCAATTTATTAAAATGCTGAAACGTAAAAGAGGAATTATGGGAGATGCATTACGAAGAGAAAGGACTGAAGAAGAAAGGATTCGGCAAGCTACAGAAAATGAAGAAGAAACTACTAAGAGGCTGAGGAGGCAAGCACTCAAGCGGCTGAAGATGAAACGACTAGAAGACTCAACAGGAAAGCAAAACTTAACATACTCAAGAAACTGAAGAAGAAACAACTAGGAGACACAGCAAGGCAAGCACAACGACAAAAATTAACGTACTCAAGAAACTGAATATGAAACGACTAGGTTACACAGCAGGCAAACATAACCGCAAGAAAACTTACGTGCTAAAGAAACTGCAGAAGAAGTGACTAAGAGACTCAGCAGGCAGACATATCGAAAGAAATACTTACGCCCTCAAGAAATCGAAGAAGAAACGAGTAAGAGGCTCCGCAGACAAGCAAAAAACCAAGAAAATTTGTGTGCTCAACAAACTGGAGCAGAAACGAGTAGGAGTTTCATTAGCCAGGTGGAACGCCAACAGAATATGTGCGAAGAAGAGACAAAAGAAGTTACAAGCACACACAACTATCAGCGTCAAATTCGAGCGGAAGAATCAGAAGAGGATGCCACTTCACGAAGGACGCGAGACACTGAACATCACAGACATGTCCGATCAGAATTTGGCAAGATATCACTCAGGAGGACATCCGCAACCTCTATCAATCGATACCAAGCCGAATAACTGCTTGCATAAGGGCCAGAGGTGGACAAACGCGTTACTAAATTTTTCACTTTTTTGTTTTGTCTAAGAGTGTATGTCTGCGCCTGAAGCAGTGTAGAATCTGTTTGAAAAGACAATGCATTCAAAGTCACACTCCATCAAGGCTTACTTATTTGGACTTGTACTACTTATTTGGCAGACATCATACTTATTTGGAAAACCTGCAACCTTCTATTTTGCTGAATCAGAAGAAAGGAACGCTTTGCAGATGGCTGCTCAGAGGAATACTATGCTTAAAGGATGGTTTGAACTCAACAGGCTATTTCACGAAAAAAAATCATTATCTGTATGCTGGTATTCCTAATATGGCATTTGAAGAAATTATGCGCTGCACAGATTCTTTCAAAAATGTATTCTGTTAGCCCAAAAGATGCTGAGCGCTTTCATCTGAGGCTACTGCTGTGTCACATTAAACGAGCAGAGTTTTGCTGACTAAAGAATATATGGCAGTGCGGAGTGTTCAACATTTAAGGAAGCCTGCCGGGCGAGACATCTGCTGCAAGTCGACGAAGAATGGAAAAATTCTCTCGCAGAAGACAAGGGTTTGAATTGTCATCTCATATAAGGCACATTTTCTGCTGTGTGAACCCATTACTCTGTGGAATGAATTTAAATCGCTAACATGCAAGGCCGTATATATACGGCCTAGAATATTTTTGTGATATCTGTACGAACGTATATATACGTGCATATCAAAATATGTCAAAGAAATTAAGGCAATATATTAAAAGTACATAAATCCAGGTATAAAATGCCAGGAATGTTTTTTACATTAAATCAAGAAAATAAATTTTTCTGGTAGTAGTTTTGGGAAATTTGTGCTTGCTTAACGAAAACTCTGGCCGGTCAGAGGATTAAAGAGATCTCTCTGAAAAATTTTCAAGATCTTACTATTTGGAAGACAGTTTCAGTCTTTCACTGAGAAGTATAGAAGACCAGTTACAAGTGCACAGAATTTCAGTGCCTGCTTTTGGTTTCCCTCAGCCAACACAGAATGATGCCATTTCCTCAATGTCACACTGTTTGATGCGCAGTATGAAAATTAACAAGCCCAAGTGCTGAACCAAATGTTGAATCTGAACAAAAATTTATTTTCAAATAAGTTTTGGAAGCTGTGCAAGATGAGAATCCTAACACACCGAAGGCATTTTGTGGTAATGCGCTTGCTGGAGCTGTAAAAACTGCTTTTCGAGACCATTCTTCATGCTGTTCGGGAAATGGGTTTTGTCGCTGGACAATCCTTGTTGTCGTGTTGTTGAGTAGTGGATGAACCGTGCACTCTACTTGCACACTACTACATATTACCTGTTCCAGATTTGGGAAAGTCTTCGTGCCGTATTAGATACGATAGTGCCCAAGGAAGGCACTTGAAGACAGCAAAACGTTTTATAAGGGATGACTGCACCATGACACTTCACTATGCTTTGGAAGCTCTTGACAGATTGCTGAGAGACTTTTGTCTGAGAAGGATATTTCTTCTCGTGGTAAAACTTTTGTTTTAGGAGGCGACTGGAGACGAACATTACCTGCTTTTTCTCGTGGAAGCCGAACTTCTGCAATTGAGAGCTGCCTCAAAAATCCTTTTTGTGGCCATGTTACTGTAAAAACCTAAAATCTAGTAAATCCTAGGTTTCAATTGTAAAACCTAGTTTATAAAAATGGCTTGGTAAAAGTCCGAAGTATGCTTTAATATGCTTTAATATTTCGGGCTTTTACTAAGCTTTTGTTGTAAATCCGAGGTGTTACCAACGTCTTCCTGTAAAAGCATAAAACGCGGGATTTAAATAGACCTTAGAATAAGCCTACGCACGCAATTTTCGTGGCGACACTTTTCTGTTCTTACCCCTCCTTATTCGCGCCATTAACGGTCTAGGTTCAAGCGAACTCAAACAGGTGTAAGCGGCTACGGCTAAAATAGAAGCAGTTTGTTTCCATTTTAACATATTTTGGGTTTTTAATATTGTAAAAAGGTAATGAGTGATGTTATGCGAAAAAGGTGTTACGACATTTTGTCTGAATCTTTAAAAACTAGGCAGCATAACAGCTTTTATTTAACAAATGAGAAATATACTTCGTTAATAAATGAAGAGAAAGAATCAAAATGTGTTAAGGAAAAATAAACAGTTCATTGCAGAAGGTTAAAGCACTATGATATTCTAAATATTGGAGAAGAGGACAAACTTATAGCATCACTGTCTGCAGAAAAGCAGAAATCCTGTATTATGTTACAATTGATGAAGTCCTTAACGTCATACGCGACGCTCATTTCGAAGTTGGCCGTGGTGGGAGAACCCGTATGATTAAAGAACAGAATCGCAAGCACAAGAATGTAACAATAGACTCTGTCGTCGCGTATTTGAGATTGTGTGAACCATGCCAGAAAAAAAAACTGTGAAAAAGGGAATCGTAATCAAATCAGTTGTGCATTGCGAAATGAATTCTCGATGCCAAGTCGACCTAATACATATGCAGTCCAATTCTGATCGTGATATGAAATTCATTTTAGTGTATCAAGATCATTTTACAAAATTTGTTCTGCTCCGAAGTTTACATAGTAAAAAGCTTGCGAAGTAGCATATCACCTTTTGAGTATTTTCAGAACTTTTGGAGCTCCGAAAATTCTTCATTCCGACAATAAGTTTGAATTTTGCAATTAAATCATAAAGAGTTTATATGAAATGTGGACTGATATAAAAATAGTTTACGGCAAACCGAGACACAGTCAATCGCAAAGTTCTGTCGAGCGGGTGATATCGCTAGAGAATGAAATGTTCATTGACAATAGGTTATTTGCAGAGACATTAGGTTATTTCGAACCAAGAGATGTGAAAAATGAGCAATGCCTTCGCCGGGACTCGAACCTCGGACCTCTCGAATACGCCCCTAGCGTGCTGACCACTGCACCAAGAAGGCGGGAGAAATACCTTATAACCTTACGAAGCTATGTTTGGTTGTCCTATGAAGCTGAAAATAACTAACTCAGTTTCGCCACGTGATTTGGTTAGTAACATGGCCACTGAAGAGGACTTAGGAAAAAATTGTGAATATTAATAATGAATGCATGATTAATACAGAAGACGAAAGCACAAATATCCAATCAACAGTTAATTTAGAATCGCAGGTTAATAATAATGCATGTGAAAAAGGATCATGCATAACAATGGAAATAGATACTGACATTCAAATTGAAAAAAAAAAGAATCAGATATGTGTTCTGGCACAACTATTGCGATTATCAACAAAGTTCAAAATATGAAATTGTTAGAGAGGCAGCATAGAATGGACTTGCGAAGCAGACAAAGACGATAAAGACTGCGTCTATTGAAAACTTTCCGACACTTACTTTCGAACAAAATGTTATAATAAAAGTACTGGATATTGATAGATAAAATAGATCGAAATTCAGTAATAGCCCTCATTGAAGATATTGAAGATGACGATTTTTATGTTCTTGTTTCTAAGATTGGTAAATTAAAATCGCTGCACACCAGAAACTAGTTTACTTTTTGCAGAGAAAATTTTTTTAACCAATTGAATATGTTAGTACAGAAAAAATAAGTCACGTGAAATAGTAAAAAGACTTTCTTTAGTTTGGGGGACAACGACTCAGAAAATGCAATTATTCAAAGAAGTGTGCTACGAAGATGTGTTTGTACAAATCACCTGATCTACTTATTCAAAATTATTCAAAATACAATAACTATTAACCTTGCTGCAACAGGTAGTAAGAAGTATTAAAGAAAAATTTACTACATTTTTCTTATTTTTCAAATTTCATAATTTTTATTTTTTTTTCTGAGCTATCAATTTAATCTTTTTAACTATTTCTAAAATTACTATCCAAAAATTATTAAAATCTCTTTAATAGTTACCAGGAGAATTGTGCATTAGTTCAGTTTTTTCACATGGGATCTTATTTGTGAAATGGCATAAATACCTCTTTTATTTTATTTTTATTTCTTGTAAATCTTTGAAAAATTAATTCTAAGACAGTTACATCGGCATAATCATAATCATACCTTATTTTATTCACTTTGTAATTTATATTATCAATTAAAAAATTAAAGTGTGCTTAAACCTTTGAGGGTACACTGATTACAATATACCTGAAAATGGAAAATCCTATCATAAGTAAACTCTCCTTTCGACTACATTTACTAGAAGGCGTTGGTAACTCCTAGGATTTATTGCAAAAGGTTGGTAAAAGCCCGAAATCGAATCATATAAAAGCATACTTCGGACTTTTACCAATCCACTTTGGTAAGATAGCTTTTTGGTAAACGCTAGGATTTACCAGACTTCGGGCTTTTACATTAACAATCACATTTCAGACAGTGCACACTTTCTAAAAATATGTGATTGTGTCCAAAAGGCCAAGAATTTTCAGAATGGCTTCTGCAATTGAGAAACGGACGTCTTAAAAATGACAGTGGCTTAGAAGAAGACATTGAAATTCGATTTTGGAGTGTGGTCAAGAGATCGATAGTAGATGAATTATTTAGTTGCAGAAATGATTTCGACTTACAGGACTTGGCCAGTAAAGCAATTTTATGTCCAAAGAACGAAGAAGCTTTGAAACTTAATGAAGAAATTCTCTCCAGATTTCCAGGTCAAATATCCACGCGTGACAGTTCAGACTCATTTATTTGTGAAGATGAAGAAGACTAAGGCACGTATCAAATGGATTTCATATATAGCTTGACGCGTTCTAGAATGCCGCCTCATTGTTTGAAATTTAAATCTGGAGTTATGCTTCTACGAAATCTAAATCCATCTGTTGGACTCTGCAGTGGAACAAAGTTTATTGTGAACAGAATTATGCGAAACGTTTTAGATTGTGAAGTCATCTCTGAACAGAAAGATTGATCAAGAGTTTTCATTCCATGTATTGAACTTTCGCATTCAGATTCAAACGTCACTTTTCAGCTCAAAAGAAGACAGTTTCTTATCAGGCTTGCATCCTGTATGACTATTAAGGAAAGTCACAGGGGAAGACACTGAAAAAAGCTAGAACTTATTTACCGCAACACTTTTCAGTCACGGAATGCTTTCCGTAGCTGATTGAAGATATTCTACAAAAAATATTCGTGTTTTAATAATGACACTAAGGCCGTTTGATACCCAGTTGTTCTAAAGCTTTCATACAAACTATTGTTTACAGGGAAGATCTTCAGTAAAGAAATGAGTCAAGACTAAGATAAAACTAAAGGTAGTCAAGCCAGCAAAAAACCTGGAAGGTTTCATATTGAAATGTTTTTATGCATTTTCTTTTCAGGTGTACATAATATGTATAAATTTTGCTTTGGCCGCAACCCGCTCATTTGGAGGCCTTACCCGCTAGCATCTTTTATTTGTGGTGTTTATTTATTTTTTTTTATTTAAGGTAAGCTCAGTTAGAAAGTTTTAATTCTGAGTCGATTGAGTTTAAGAAAAAAGAAAAAAGATTTTAAAGAACCGTCGCGTATAGTTTTCATATTACCTTTCAGTTTTATCTGCAAATGTTGTCTACACGATTGCACTATATGCAGCTTATATGCGGCTGCTAACTTGACAATATTTTGGAGATTTCTAGAAAGATGTTTTTTGGGTATTAGATGGGATATGTCTAGACTTCATAGGTACTGCATTTAAGTAAATCTGTGAACAGGAAAATACACTCAAGCCTAAAGCAGTTGGGAATCGACACTTTTAATCTGTTGCAAACTGTTGCGCTATTGAACTTCCTGCTCACTGATTTTAGTCTTCTGATTGAGGGATTACATGATTTGCGATATTCGCCACATGTTGAAAAAATAATGTATCTCTCTGCTTTCCTCGAGACATTTCTGGCTTATAGGTTACGTGTAAAATCATCTCAAGCTGAAATGAAATTCCAAGTTTTTCAGATTAATATTGTCTGATTCAGGGAATCGACTAATCAACTGTATAGATGACATAAAATATATACCTTGTAGAATTACGTTTATTTCGTTTAAGCTGTCTATGAAAGAGTAAAGCATTTGCTATATACGGTTAAACAAGTAAATAAACCTTAGATCCCTGACAGCTGGAAGTTATCTTCATCCGAAACAATTAGCGTGTGGATTATTACAGCGTTCAGCTTCCTTTTCATTTTATCTGAAGATGAGCAATGCATAAGTCGCTCATAGTTAGCTAATAGCACTTGAAATCTAACGATTGCTTTATTGTTGAAAGCAAAAGCATCAGCGAAATAAAGTATGTTCCCAAAAGCATTCTTCTTCTCGCACGTGGCAGTTCTCGTTCTAATCAATATGATATGACAGAAAAATGACTCTTAT
>KK120607.1:235566-258724 GCA_000611955.2 Stegodyphus mimosarum | reverse complement strand
AAAAAAAAATCAATATTCATAGAAACGTAGATTTCTTTCGAATAATACAATAATAAACATATATATATATATATTTATATAGAAAAGAACAAGAAAAATTGTTTACGTCCTACTTGACATCTCTTCTCTGCTATTATCTTTCCTATTTCGGGAAAAATTTTGTTTGCAGCGATAACTTTCAACGCTGACTCAAGGTGAGCATCATTAAAACGGTTTCTCATAGGAGACTTATTACCTTTCATGACTGAAAATAACTGCTCGCACCGATAAGTGCTACCAAACATGGAAATAATTTGATATGCGAATTTTCGAGTATTTTCAAACCTGGCTGGTAAATATTTGTAAAATTCAGGCACGCCCACTTCAATGAATTTTGCTTTCAAATTTGAGTTGCATTGAATCTCGATCACCTCCATTTGCATATGGCTGGGTACTGAGTCAATACTTATTGAGAAAATCGAAGAAAACAAAAAAAAATGTCTTCGAGGGAACTAAAATCATTAAACCTCGTTTCAAATTCAGTTGTTAAATTTGCAATTTTTTCTGCGTATTTTTGATACGAACAAGTATCATCTAAACTTGATTTGTTCATGCTGCACGTCGGGAAGTGCGTCAAATCTTCATTTTTAAGTTGTTTTTCCCAAAGAACTAGTTGACTTTTGAATGCTTTAATTATGTCAAACGTGTTGGTAATGATATGATCTTTTCCTTGTAACGATAAATTTAAATCGGTTAAGTGTTTGGTTATATCAACTAAGAAAGATAAATCTTGTATCCATATTGGATCTTAAAACAAACTTACGTCTTGATTTTTCGTTTTTAAAAACTGACATATTTCTTCTTTCAAATCCCAGAATTGTTTGAGAATCTTGGAGCAAGATAACCAACGTACCTCGGTATAGTAGGACAAACCCGAATATTCACTATCTAACTCACTTAAGAAAGCAGTGAATTGACGCTGATTTAAACCTCGAGATCTTATAAAATTTATAACTTTTTTTATATATGACAAAACATTCTCCATATTTATTACTTTCGTGCATAGAACTTCTTGATGTATAATACAATGCATATGATGAATGTTTGAACCGTGAATTTCACTAAGTTTTTTTCTTAGTAATGCTACGAAGCCCTTGTTTTTCCCGGTCATTGATGGAGCGCCATCTGTAGCTACAGAATTTAATTTTGCCAAAGGTAGATTGTATTTCTGCAGAAGTCCAAAAACACAAGTAAATATATCTTCTCCTGTGGTAGTACCAGGCATCGGTATTAGTTCCAGTAATTCCTCAAAAATGTTAAAATTCTTGTCACAAGAACGAAGAAACACTGCTAATTGAGCTTTGCCACTAATGTCCGTGCTCTCGTCACAGGCAATGGAGAAACTTTCGAAACTAGATGATTTTGCTTTGATCTGATCACTTAAATTCGCGGCTAAATCAGTAACTCTTTCCGCAACTGTATTTCGAGACAATGAAATTGATTGAAAAGCCTTCACATTTCCAGGACAAACAATTTCTCCAGCTTTCATTAGGCATTCCTTGATGAAATCACCGTCAGTAAAAGGCTTCGAATGTTTAGCTATCAACTCGGACAAGACGTAGCTTGCATGTACCGCCGCTTCACTTTCTTGCAATACTTTACTAAACATGGACTGTTGCTTTTTCACTCCTAACTTGAGCTCTTTCAACTTTTCTTCTCTCATTAATCCTTCGTAATTGTTATATTTCGATTTGTGTTGTTCGTAATGACGTTTAATATTATATAACTTTGGTACATTAATAGTATTATTACATATCAAGCAGATTATTTTATCTTTTATTTCACAGCAAAAATATTCTAATTCCCATTTTACTTGGAATATTCTATGTTCGTCAGCGATTTTTCGTTTAATTTTACTACCACTTGGTTTTGATATAGACATACTGAATACAAAGGGCTGGAATAAACACGGTTAACGTTAAAAAGTTAACAAAAATTTATTCTTTCCACAAGAGATAAATCAAAATGCTGAAATATTTCTTCAAAAATATTCTAACAATATCACAAAATGTCAAACGTTTAGCAAAAATCAATTCAAAACAGAGAAACTAATTCTATCTCACAGCGAAATCGCTACAAATCAATCACAGCATTAAGTAAACAAACAGTTCGCTAGAACTACAGCTACTACTGAGATGAGTTGTTTGTTCTCGGCTTTTATAAGCTTTATAATTAATTTCTCGAATATACTGGAAACATCTATAAATATCTGGATTTTTGTGGATGGCAACAGCAATTACGAGATATTTATTTATTAGGTATTAAATGCACGCGCTGTTCTATTTTTAACCTTCCAACGCAGCTGTCTTTTCAAAAATCGTCTGCGTTGCTAAGGCAACATGAAGCAAATCTAATTACAATTCTAAATAAAAAAATAACTAAATAAATAACTATGAAATCCGTAACAATATGAATTAAGTAATAATTAATAATAAAGCAAAGTGCATGCACATGCATGCACCAATATATCGTACAAAACTATGATTGAAAAACTGAGACCATG
The DNA here is from genome assembly GCA_000611955.2 of Stegodyphus mimosarum. Classification (NCBI taxonomy): domain Eukaryota; kingdom Metazoa; phylum Arthropoda; class Arachnida; order Araneae; family Eresidae; genus Stegodyphus; species Stegodyphus mimosarum. The sequence continues at coordinate 256,182 of KK120607.1, read as the reverse complement.
AGTTCGGCCACATTCGGCTATCGGGGGATGCGTACAAGTTCTGAGTGCACGTGTCCCCCAAAAGCCGAAGGTAGCTGAACGCAAGTTACTCACACGCATTTGTAATTTAAGTAGTGTGTGTGTCAGCTCGCTGTGAGTAATCTAACAACAGTGAATAAATTATCGTTAATTACTTAGCAGTAAACATTTCATTTTTTTCTTCGTCGATATGTTATTTTATTATTATATATTATTATTTGCCGTTATATTGGTCGGGCCGCAAAAATATTTGTTGTGGGCTGCGAGTTTGACATCCTTGGTCTAGAGTATGATATGGGCTTTGCAGTGATCTCAAATCCCTTGTCAATTACTATTTGAAGTTTTCATTACACTTGAATTAATTTATATTATGAAATCCACTTCAATAAGCAATGGTTCATTGCAAATTTCGGCTGAATAAATGATGAGAAAATGTAAGTTCTTTATCATAATCGAGCTTTTTAATCTCAGAGTTTGTCTGGTGTCTGATATTAACGTAGTGCTGGAGGCGTGACTAATATGATTTACGCACAATATAGATATTTCCGGCACTTCAGTTTGTGGATTTATTGTACATTTCCGAAAACTGAAAACTCAAACTGAGAGCATTTGAAATTGAACGTAATAAAAAACATAAAACCTTCCACAAACCTTTAACACGTATCGTCCAATTTACTCAAGTATTAAAAGGAAAACATTAAAATAGGTAGCAAAACATAGGCATGTTAAAGGGAACGGAAGACGATCAACGGAATATGTAAGCAATATAAAAGCATTTTCATGAAAGCATTCCGAAGGGAATATAATACTTTTCCGGCAACCTCAGACCTGCTCATTGCTTAGATCACAAAGAATAAAACAAAATAAAAATCGAACCCGGAAGAAACCCTTTACGTACATTATGAAGAATACCTTCAAAGTAATTTATTATACATTCTACTGGTTTTATTTAATTAACATTTGATCTTAGACTTTTCCAAGCGCAAAGTTTATTCAAACAATGTACAGAATTTTATAAAAACAATATAAAAATATTACTAAATATCAGCTATTTTCTCTCTCCTTACCGCATGCCTTTGAGGTGCAACTGGAAGCAGTTCCGGCTAGCAGTTGGGAGGTTCCGTGTTCGAATCTTGGAGAGGGCACTGCACGTTTTTTCCTTGTTGATTTGACAAAGTGACTCGACAAATAAAATTTTGAAAAAGATTTTTAAAACAAAGTGCAGGAGTGTTTGAATTTATGAAATGTCTGCCGCCTTTTACGAAATAGAACTGTGAACTTAAACTGATTTACCACTGTAAAAAGTATTAGTCTTATTATTTCAGTATATTCGAAGTTCTACTTTTATTTCTACTTTATCTTTTGCCAAAATTGGTATTTTCATGTCCACAAATACTTTCAAATTTATCATCGGTTTTCCTTACGCACTCCTTTTCGTCTATGTACATTTTCAAGAAACCGCAGAAAGTCAAATACACAGATATTCTAAGTATAAAATATAAATTTTTCATTATTTTCGCCGTATCCCTGAGACTGCTTCTTTTATTCTCTTTTGATTGCGTATCTATTGCATCATACATTCTCTGACTGTACTCTAAGTTCTCAGACTTTACTTTGTGGGGTTTACTTATTTAATTCAGTATTCAATCCTTGAACCCCACAAAAACTAATAAGCGAATAATCGCTTAAGTGTGTGAATACAGACGTAAGACTCACGAAGGGTTAACGACCTTTTATTTTTCAGAATAAATATAATACAATCAACTCCTAACTCGGAGTGTACAGCAAAGCCTCCACTTGGACTTATACTTAAATGAATACAAAATTAAACTTAACTAAGCTTAACTAAAGCTAACTGAAAGATATAGCCGAAGCTATCAAAATTCTAAGTAGTTGGCCCCTAAATCTTAATTCAGCCGGCGAAGCCAAACAAGGGCCTAAAGTATGGCCGAGCGTAGCAATAGCTTAGAGAGGCGTAGCCGACAGGCAAATGCGCGCTAGTCAGGAACTCAGGCTCTCGCTCGAAGTCGGTGAAACATCGTCTTAAATACTCCTTACTCATTTGCATTAACTGCGTTTCTGAAATTATATTCTGGTAGCAAATTGTAAGCTGAAAATAGAAAGAATAGGAAAGTTGCATAAAACAACCCTTAATAAAATTAGGATAAACCTTACAACTTAGGAAAAGAAATCTTTAGTGTAGCTTCTAAAAGCAATGAAATCTCAAGAAATTGATAAAAAAACGCTCGGTACATGCTGGTATTTTTCCACGTGTTTGCAAACATGTTTAGATGATAATTATTTCTACAGAAAACGAGTGTGTTATTCATCATTCTGATAATCTTAGACATATAAGGTAAGTGCTTGGAAAAACTTTTTGTTATCAGAATTTGCTGATATCTGCGCCGTGGAGACCTTCTTTCTGGTGATCAGTATGGATTTACACCTTAAATGAATACGGAAGACGCTGTTTTACGCTTGAATGAAATTGTTCAGAGCGGCAAAAAGAAACATTTGCACACTATTTTGGTTTTTCTTGATATCGGCAATGCATAGTGGCCTTGTATTCTCAATCTTCTTATAAAAATGGAATTTATAATGAATATTTTTTTGTTTGTTACTGACATTTTAAATGATCGGACAGCCAAACTGCAACTGGGCTGAAATTTGCAATCACTTGCTTTGAAATAGGTTGCTCTAAAGGCTCAGTTGTAAGGTTTTAGTTTAAACTAACAAAGTTTTATTTTAATTTGTCTTTCCTATGTGTTCTTATTTCAACTTCCCGTTAGAATAAGCGCGCGTTTCAGCTTTATGCTAATTTGAAGTGGAGCCAAGTTTCTATTTAAGCGATGGGTAGGAACCGCTCACTGTGAGAGAGCTTTTAGTTTCAGATCACGGCTGCTCTGTTCGACGTTCGCCTGACCAACTAGTATTTAAATTCTAAGCCTTAGCGCTGTTACTCCATTACTTATTAAAGTAAATCTAAGTGCGTTAGTATTAGTTAAATCTTGCTACGCACCCTTTAGCATAGAGGCCAACTTCGCGTTCATAGCTCTGTGAGCAACGATGATTTAATTTCTATTTAACTTTAGTTCAAATTATTTGATTGTTCAGTTTAGACCCAAGTGTGGGCATTATTTTCTGTTATCCCTTCCGAGTTGGGAAGTGGCTGTTAATAGTGGTTTAATAAAAGAGGATTTTAAATCCTTCTTACGTGTAGTCATTCTACCACTTAACCACAGTTTTCTACCACAGAACATAGCTGCATTCAGCTCCCTGTTCAAGATCAGGACTTAGTGACTTCACGAATATGTTCGCCAAGAGTATGCACCGAACACTCAGTCCTGACACTGGCGCCCAAAGAAGAAAAATGAGAGGATGGCCTGAAAGACAAGAAGAGGAACCTGAGATACCTGCAGTACCTGTGCAGAACCCTGAGATACCACTTCCTGCCTTAGAAGGATTTGGCTACATTGTACAAACCATGCGGGCAGCCATGAAGCCAGCGGCAAGTTTTGACCGCAAGTCAGCCGTAATTAATTTCCTGGAAAAGCTAGACGCCCATTTCATGTTATATCCAGTCCACGAATTTCAGAAAGTCACTCTTGCTACCAGCGCTTTGAAGGGCCAAGCGCTAAATTGGTTCAAGTGTATTGGAAGGAATCTTTTGGGGGAACCGGGAAGCCCCACATATGAAAATTTTAAAAATTCCTTGGTAAAAGCATTTCCTATAGTACGAGATCGAGCCAGACTGGAGGCGGAACTTTTTAGTCGTTAACAAGAAAACATAGAAGATTTGTCAAATTTTATCTTGAGAAAAATCCAAGTTTTCAAGCTTGGAAGTCGCCCGGATCCTGAAATTATTCAAATTATACTTCCTAGGCTACTGCCCCAAGTTCATGATTTTATCGATCTAAGAAACCTAACGATCTGGCACGTTCGCATTTCTGAGGATGCCTTTTGGTTTATCCGGCGCGCTGGTAACTTTCCAACGATGTATGGACGTCGTCTTAAGACCGGTCCTTGGTAAAAGTACGTTCATATATTTGGACGATATTATAATTACGAATAGTAGTTTAGAACAACACTTACAAGATTTAAGAAAAGTGTGTTTATTGTTAAATGAAGCTGGTTTGAAGATAAATGCGTCCAAATGTAAATTTGCCGCAAAAGAGTTACGTTATTTAGGGTTTAAAAGTTCTCAGAATCCAAGATTATAGCTATCAAAAATTATCCTGTTCCTAAAACAGCGAAGAAGTTATCATCGTTTCTTGGTATGTGTTCATACTATCGGTCCTTCATTAAAGACTTTGTCAAAATAGCTGAGCCTCTGCTGAAATTGAAGAGGAAGAAAGCTAGGTTATCGTGGTCAGCAGAAGCCAACTCGGCATTTCCAAAACTGAAAGACGCCTTGACTCAAGCCCCCGTCTTAAAATTTCCGGAGGGTGATAAAAGACTAGAAATTTCAGCGGACGCTTCAGATTTTGCGATTGGGGCAGTGCTTTTCAAAATTGGCAACCCGTAGCCTTTTTCAGTCGAACGTTAAATGAAACCCAGAGAAACTATTTGGCCACGGAAAGGGAAACTCTCGCAGTGTTATCAGCAGTACATAAATTTCGTGTTTTCTTTGGAAGTTCTCCAGTAATTGCATAAACCGACCACGCTGTGGTCACCAAACTCTACTCTGAAAAAAATTTATGACCCAGATTAATAAGGCGGGCACTTAAATTACAGGAATATAATCTAGTAATTAAACACACGCCGGGAAAGGAAAATGTTGTGGCAGATGCTTTAAGTAGAATTAATTTGGATGAAAATGGAAATACAGTTAGAATAGCCATGCTGACATCTAAAGTATTAGATTTTGTGAAACAGTAATAGCCGAACTCGGAAAAGATCCGGAGTTCAAAAATATATACAATTATTTGGCCGACCCTGAGAATTTCAGTCATCCGGATATTGTGCCGGTAAGAAATGGGGCCGCAAATTACGAAATAATTGATGGACTTTTATTTCATACGAAAACGACTAATGAAAACCACGGGTTTAGACCGGTTATCCCAGCTAGCATTACACTCGTGTGCAAAAATTAAGGACGAGACGGTTTTTTCAATAGAACTTTGTACAAAAGCTTTCCAAATCAACACATTTAATACCGTAAGATCCCCAATACGTAAGAACATGAGTAATGTAAGCAACACTTACTAAAAGAGAAATCAGAGGGATAAAAAGAAGCTTTATTGAAAAAGTAGCATGGAGCGCAATGCGACTGAAGGCCGAAACATCCCTGTGATGGGTGTCCAGCAAGAAACATCCGGTCTTTAATAGGGGATATGATCTCTCCTGACTGCTAGGCAGGTTTCACATCATTTGTGCATGCTGGATATGTGGTTGTTAATGAGCTGTTGAGACTCTGCTGCTCGTTCCTCTTGTAGCACCAATCGCAGTTTCGGAATCGTTACTGGCGATAAGTTACGTGCTGCCACGGGTCTCCCTAGTAAGTTCCGTACATGCTTGACGGGATTTAGATCCAGAGACCTTGCCGACCAATCCATGTGTTCAATATCTTCACTCTCCAACAGCTCTTCGACAGTAACTGTGCGATGAGGTGGAGCGTTGTCGTCCATGAAGAGGAACTGAGGACCCATAGCCCTTGTGAAAAGACGCATGTAAGGAAGAAGAACCTCGTTACAATAGCAGTCCCAGGTGACGAACCTCCTTGGGAGATATGAAGGTCGGTCCGGCTACCAAGCATTATGTCTGCTCGAACGAGAACTCCGCGACCTCCAAAACAGTCCCTTTTGATGATGTTGAAGGGGTTATTGCGTGTTCCCCGCTCTGTCCAGATGTGTATGTGTCTAGAATCGCAACTCAGACTAAATCTGCTCTCATCTGTAAAGAGTACTCGTCCCCATTCATTGTCTCTCCAATTCCGGTTTTCCCGGCACCACAGAGAACGCCTTCTCCGATGGGCAGGCGTTAGGGGTACACACTGTACAGGGCGTCGTGCAAACAGACCACCACCGTGCAGTCTTCTGGCCACGGTAAAACGCGATATCGGTCGTCCAGTCGCCTGTGTCGTGTGTCTAGCGATTTCTCCTGCTGTCTGCCGCCTGTTTCTTCTGGCCTGTAAGGCAATATACCGGTCATCTGCGGGTGTGGTTAATCGTGGACGACCACTACTAAACCCCCGGATAGCTGTTCCTGTAGTTTGAAATTATCTCCAAAGTCGTGAAACGATGCTGTGAGCAATTCCTAACTCTGCAGCCACACTTGTCACACTGCGGCCTTCCTCCAACTTCCCAATGATTCGACCTCGGGTAAAAGCATCCAGATGTCTTTTAACAGATTGATTATTCGCCATTTCTCGCTGAGGCAGCAACTCGGTGTGATTTTAACTGCTATACAGCGTGCAATCTCTTTGCCAGAAATACTGATCTTACACCGACAACATGCTTTATACTACTCAGACACTCCCCCATTACGTCTACTTGGATATCTGCGCTTGTGCTACCGTACCATACTTAATCTCCTGATTGGTCTTTCTGTCCGCTCTGCCTCTTCGTTCAACTGATATGCTAATTTTTCGACTTCGTCCTTAATTTTTGCACACCAGTGTAGATTGAATGTATTAGAGGAGTTGCACGATTGTGCCATTTCGGGCCATTTGGGCATACGAAAAACTGTCCAAAGAGTTCGCGAGGCAGTTTTCTTTCCCGAACTGCAAACGTTTACTAGAGCGTATGTCCAGTCGTGCCCAACATGCCAATTTAATAATTATATTAATTTCCGCCCGGCCGGGTTCCTAAATAGAGTTAAATCAGAGTTCCCAAATCAAATAATAGGCATCGATTTATTGGGACCTTATCCTAGAAGTAAATTTAACAAAAGCCGATATCTTTTAGTTATAGTCGACCATTTTAGCAGATGGTTAGAGTTGATTCCGTTAAAACGCGTCTGCAAAAATTGCAGTAGATTCAATTTTAAATAAGTATATTTTAAAATACGGGGTGCCCCTAAAAGTTATTTCCGACAATGGTCCTCAATTTGTTAGTAATATTTTTGAGGAAATGTGCGCAAAACTGGGCATACGTCACCTAAAGATGGTCCCGTATCGTCCGCAGTCAAACATAGCGGAACGGGTTAATAGAAACGTAGTGAAAATCATTCGAAGTTATATTAAGAATTATCACTCTACCTGGGATAGCCATATAAATGAATTTGCATTTGCCCTTAGAACTGCCAAACATGACACAACTCAAAATACATCCGCTGAACTATTTCTTGGAAGAAAGATTTTGACACCGTTAGACAAACTTTTCTTTGTCCGGGAAAGGAGAGAAGAATTTAAAATAAATAATGACATTGAAAAGTTGATACGGGAAGCGAGAGGAAATGCAGAAATAGCCCAAAGGAAACAACAATTCTATTACAATAAAAAGAGAAGAGATGTGAAGTACAAAGTTGGAGCTGAGGTGCTGAAAGTCAAACATGCTTTATCAAATGCCCCAGAAGAGAAGGTGGGGAAATTTTTTCCGCGTTTTGAAGGCCCTTTCCTTATCGAGAAAATAACCCAAACAGTGGTAGTATTAAGAGGCAAGAACGGCGAGAAAGTTACTGCTAATGTGGTCCAAATTAAGCCGTATTATGACCGTAATAAAATGGAAATTTTTATGGATTTTTTCCAGGATCCGGGGAGACGCACTTCCACGGTAGATGAACTTCAGCGGCAACCACAGGAACTAGCAACAATGGCAACGAAAGGCCAGAAACAGAAAGCCCCCCCCCCAACAAAGTAGAAGAAACAAGAACTTTTAAAAAAAGAATGTGAAGCACTTGCTGTAAACTTAGAAATGTAACGTACTAATTGTATCTTGTGATTTGCATGCAATTGTTAAAAGTTTCATAAAATATAACAAAAATGGATTTATAGCCTCAATGCACGGTAGGTGCAAAGTTAACTTTCAATGAAGCATTCTTTGTGCAAACTAGGAATTTTATGCATGAAAAGGCGATATAGAAGTAATAGAATGCAAGTATTAGTAGGCTGTCCACCAATTACACTTAAAGTGATAGACATAGAGTTAGTTAGAACCTCAGGTTTAGCTGTTTATAGGGTGTCTTCCGAGGTCTCGATATGTCAATTTCTAACTAATGTTAGTCGATCGTAGGTGGGAGAGTGGAACACCCCCGAACAAAAAAAACTCGCTATTCCGGTTCGCTTTTCATCCAACACCGGTGGAGAGCATTGGGGGAAGAATTTAATTTTGCTTGAATGATAATGTGCGTGTGAGAATTTACACGGGTAAGAAAAGAAGTCTGTTACCTAGAACTTAGTGTTATTATGTTATACTAAAATTTCTTTCCTTCCAGATTTTGCTGGAAGGACTCAGACGAAAGCAAAGTATTACGCAAAACAGATGAAGAGCTGTGTAAAAATCAAGTTTTCGTCTGTAAATGGCCAAGAAATTCTATTTTGCTGTAAAGGTTGGCCTAAGTTACAAAGAGTTAAATTTTGAGTATTTCTAAAATCGCAAAGTTTCAACATGGTCCGTTTGGACCACAGTAGTTCAACTTTTGCCAATTCTGGCGGGAAGTATGTAAGGTTTTAGTTTAAACTAACAAAGTTTTATTTTAATTTGCCTTTTTCTATCTGTTCTTATTTCAACTTCCCGTTATAATAAGCGCACGTTTCAGCTTTATGCTAATTTGAAGTGGAGCGAAGTTTATATTTAAACGGTAGCGAGGAACTACTCAGTGTGAGAGAGCTTTTAGTCTCAGACCACTTTTACTCTGTTGACGTTCGCCTGACTAGCTAGTAATTAAATTCTAAGGCTTAGTGCTGTTACGCTATTACTTATTGAAGTAAATCTAAGTGCGTTAGTATTAGTTAAATCTTGCTACCCACCATTTAGCATAGAGGCCAACCTCGCGTTCATAGCTCTGTGAGCAACGACAATTTAATTTCTATTTAACTTTAGTTCAAATTATTTGATTGTTCAGTTTAGACCCAAGTGCGGTCATTACTTTCTGTATCCTTCTCGACTTGGGAAGTGGCTGTACATAATTGTGGTTTAATAAAAGAGGATTTTAAAATCCTTCTTACGTGTAGTCATTCTACCACTCAATCACAGTATTCTACCACAGAACATAACTGCATTCAGCTCCCTGTTCAAGATCAGGACTTAGTGACTTCACGAATATGTTCGCCAAGAGTATGCACCGAACACTCAGTCCTGACACAGTTTTTGGATCTACGTTTTGAGATATTATTATTAATGGTCTCCCATCATAGATGAAAAATCTTGCTTATTGCCATATTATAACCTTCGCGGATGATATCTTTGTTTGCTTCCAGAGTAGGGACCTTTCTGGTACTTTTTTCCATGCACGGGAGATAAACTTTGCCTCCGATTAACGTTTATAATGATACATTTTAGTTTTTTTCGAAGGAACCCCCATTGGCTGTAGTAAAGCAAATGAAAAATCTCGAGGTTTTGCTTGAGAGTATTTTCTTGGAAGCGACATTTAACTTAACGTATTCGAGAAATGTGATAAATTACAACATGGTTTAAGTCGAATTTGTGCTCAACACTTACTCTATTACTCTTACTCTATTTCAATGTACATTCACTCATCTGTGAGCAAAGAATTTCACCCTTTATAATGTACGGCTCTAGAGTCTGGGGTATGTGGTTTAAGAAGAAGAGAAATTGTAATTATCTCCGACGCATTCAAAGGCAGATAGTTCTGAAGGTTATATGTGGATATCGCACCATGAGCCATGAGTCTGTTTATGCAATTTCTGGTTTTCCTCCAATCGACATTGCCGTTTTTAATAGTATTGCCTTTAGCGAAAATCTCTCTGGTTATGATTGTGTCCTACAACAGTCTGTTCTTCCTTAACCCTCAGAAAGAAATACTGTTTATGTTATTCAATTTAGTAATAAAATCGCAGATGATTTCCCTGCAACATATTATACTGATCGCAAAGTTGGTTTCACAGTTGTTTTCTTCATAAATGGCCTTCAATTTGAGCACTTTCAATTTATAATTCGAGATGAATGCAGAGTTTTTATAGCTGAACTTTTACGTTTAAAAATTCCGCCATGAAATGGATCGCTGAACAAAATAGAGCTGTTTCCGAATATCTCATTTGTACCAATTCCCTTGCATCCTTGGAGAATCTAAAATGTATTTCTTCTTTTAACAACATAATCGTCGAAATTCGAAACTAACTTAAAAACCTGAAAGATAAAAACAATACGGTTGCTTTTGCCGATATCTGGGAGTTGTTGGGAACAAACGAGACCATTTTCTTGCACACACTGTCACAAGCGATAAATTTACATTCTCGATAATATCTCTAAATCCTTTTAAAAGAAAGTCTTGAATGATAGTATTGTGGAGTCATGAAATCAAGAACACATTAGTTCATATAAAGGAAACTTAACTAAGAGATTTTTCCCTTTCATCAAAATAAGATTGTCATGTCATTAGTTTTGTTTACAAATTATAAAATTACCCAATTTCTTACTGGCCACAAAAATCTTAAAAGTTATCTGAGCAGATTTCAGTTGAGTCCACGCACTTTTTGTGATTGCAGCGTCCGTGGCAAGGAAAATGTTGAACACTTGCTTCTGCTATGTTCCAGGTATGACAGTGAAAAACAAATCTTGAAAGTGACACCGAAAAATATTAACTGGCCTTCAGATTTTCATCAGTTTATTTCCGAGAGAAGCGCCTTTGACTACTTTTGTCAGTTCATTGTTAATTTTTGGAATCCTTCATAATTTTGATTTAAATTTTTCCTTTACTGTTTATTATTTTGTATTCTGTTTCATATATACTTCTGTAAATCCCTTTTGATACTTTGTGGTAAATGGGGAATTCTTTGTACTTTTAATAAAAAAAGGCTCAATGCATCAGAAATTACAAAATTATGAACTTACAAAAAGCATAAAGGTTGTAGGGTTTATATTTATTTCAACTAACATTTATTTTAAGTTCAAGTCATCTTTCCTGTTTAGCCTTCATTTTCCTCTAATAGCACGCGCAGTTTATTCAAATTTAGCGGAAGCTAGTTGAATTAAATAGTAGACGAAACCAGAGTTTGAGAGTCTTGCTTTAAAGTTACGCTAGCGAGGTTGCTCGGTAGAATTTAGATCAGCGCGTATCGGCCTGTGTACCTAGCTTTGCAGAAGTGATAGGTTTCGACTGTTTAATCAGTAATCTTGCTGAAATCTCAAAGGTAATTAAAAACGCGGTTAGTTTAGGATCTCAGAGCCTCGTCGGTAGTGTTTGATATTTGTTCATCCAGTCATTACTTTCAGTTTTAGGTTTTATTTCAGTTAACCGCCGGGTTGGCGCAGTTTGTGAGCATCAAGTAGACGCATCTGTCATTTTAAAGATAAAATAAAAAGGGTTCTAACCCCTTCTTACGTTTCTGTGTAAATTCACACATAGTAGCAATCACTACCTCAGTTTCTGACAAGTTGGGCCAGCGAGATCTTACAAGGTATAAAAATCACAAATTATCATAAGTTTCCCTTTCGAAAATCTTCTCCTAGGCCCGATTAGTGGTTGATTATTAAAGAGTGATAAATGCTGGTAGTTGGTTCTGGGTTCGAATCCAAGCAAAGGAACTGACTGGTTGATTGGTTTTCATGGTTTTTCCCATGTATAACGTGAATACGAGCCAATTTCTCTTAGAAAGTTTTCCATGAAGCAAACCCTTCCCTAAAGCAAATAGGCTTTTGTGTATTTTACTATATTCAAGCAACGAATCAACTAGCCTCTTCTGGAAAGCCGTGAATATCAATGATATCCCATTGACAAATTTCCTCATTAAATAACAATTTTTGTTTAGATTGTACTGCACAAGTGTTTTAAATAACGTTTGATATCTTTGACGTTTCCACATTCACTGATTTTCACTTTCAGTGAATTCTTTTAGCACAAAGCAAATTTTAATTGCCGTAATCCATAAAAAATATAGATATTTGAATATTTGAAATCAATATCCTGGATACAGATATTAAAATGGACTGATTTTTCTGAGATTGTTTGTTTGCATTATAGAATATGTGTTTATCACTACATTTGGAGACACAAAAATTTAATATAAAATATAGTTAAAGACGACTGGTTTACGGTCTCATTGATTCAATGTTGTTTTTCTTCGCCATTGGTAAAACTACATTTAGTTTTGCTAAGTTCGGTTAACTGGGATTTATAGTACGTAGGTAAGCAGCGCTTCAGATCAGTATACCGTTAACTGACTTCTCTTCTCTGCTTCCTTCATTGAAATTTGGATCTTTATTATAACTTCGCGTTAAAGCCAAAAATAAACATTATGTCTTGTAATATTAATTTATTAATATATTGGATTAAATATGGCAATTATTAAATAGAGAATTAATTGAAAAGGCAATATAAAGTAACGTAGCTTTGGATGACGCTTAAAATTATTAGCTAACGAGTAGTGATCAGTTATTAACTTAATTGAGAGTTGAATAAGATCCCAAGCAGACCTTACATATTCAGCATTCCAGTTTTGATTGAATGCAATGCGACTAACGGTCACTCAAGGATCTTGGCTCCTACATTCCGATCTATAGATGCTGGCATTCCAATCTTACTGCACAGACAAAACGATCACACAAAGCCCGGTCTTTAAATTAATTCAAAACCTGTTCTCTCAGCATGGCAGCATCATTGCGAGCCATTATGTGGATTGAAGAATACTTTACTAAGCGAAAAAATAGCTAATATTTCATAAATTAAATCATTTAGTACGCTGCATTACTTTTAAAGTTGATTGCTCTATATTGTTCATTTTGTGATAGCATTTAAGATATCTTATAAATCAACGGTCTCAAACTCAAACTACGTACATGCAGGCCGTATGCACGATCTGAAAACAATTGACAGGCCAACATACTTTTTAACCAAAATGAAAACATTTTGTTCAAAGCAAACATAAATAGTTATAATAATGATGCTGTGGAGATTCATTTAAATTATCTAACAGGTAATTTTTCTTAAACCAAATTTTCTTTGATTCTCAGTTTCACTCTCGCTTTTTTGCCAGAGGGTTAATAAGCTAGCGCACGTGTATTCAGGTGAGGTAGAGATAAGTAATATTTAAGAGAAGGTTTTAGAAAGTGATTTTAGAGCATGTTATGCCTGCTTGAAGGCCACGTTGCTATCTTAAATCACTAGCGATTAGATTTCGGTGTCGTTGAGTGCTTTTACTCATTAGGCTTGTCTACGGCGCTTTTTACCATTAGAACCTTCCTGCGCGTTAAATTATCCTGTGAGCTGTTAAGCTAAACTTATTACATTTAATTTTAAGGTCATCGTTACCTGTTTAAGTTAAGCCAGAAGTGTTGGTTTTTGTGTTCGCTCAAGTATGTGCATTTGTAAAGTTACGTTGAGTGAATAAGAAGTTTTTACATCCTTCTTTGGTCTACTTTAGACCTAAAGACTTGAGAATAATTCTTCACACAGTCTTCTTCTTCTCGTTAGTTTATGCTACTCAAGTCTATGAGATGTTATAATGTAAAGGAAAAAAATTAGAATTTATATTTATTTTCTGGCTGAAATCTAAAGGCTGCTATCTGCCAAAAACTTCTGATGTTTTCATTTTGAAATTCATACATATTAACAGCTAAATATTAAATTTTCAGACTGATATTTGTTTCAAATAATTCTAACGTGTTGACTAAATCGCTAAATAACTTTAACAAAATTGCGGAAACTTCTTAAGTGAGACAAAGCTTGGGAATAAATAATGACAATGACCTATTTCTTTGACTTATTAAATTTTTCTCTGATACGCAGAGAAAAATACATGTATTTGCGTATGAGTAATTAAAAACTTCTCTATTTTTAACGCAACTTTCAGTTACAACAACTCAGGATGTTTCGATTTTGATTAGTTTCTTACTTTAGAGAAGACTTACTAGAAACTATCTTTATCACCATCTGTAGATGCTATTTGGTCAATTTGATCCTTTTTATAGAGTTATTAAATTTTTAATTGTGAGAAAAAACTGCTTGCATATAAATGTACTCCCAAACAAAACAATTATTCTTATCTCAATATTTGTAATTGAGGGTATTTATCTTTTGACAAGCACGGAAATGTCAATCAAATCTGCATCTTCATATCTTTCAATAAGATTTATACAATAGTGTAAATGAATTAGCTGCATTTGTAGATTTTCTCTTAGAGACCACTGCTGTAAACCAAGGGGAGATAAAAATATATTAAACCTTTATCTATTATCGGGTTTATTTTTTTACTACATAAAACAAAACTGATGATAAAAAATATAAAAATCTAGTGTCATTCAATTCAAAGGGGTTTAACTGCATAACTATATCAGAATGGAAGATAAGTATATCAAACACGAAGACCATCTTTTGTATCGTGTGCGATTTCTCTGATATGGTTACTATACGAATGCAGATGCTTTGCATAAATATGTGCATCTTATGGAAAATTGAATATTTGCGCCTTTTTAAAGCAGCAAGCAAAGCGCGATCAGTTGTAGTGTTGCTAGAAAACGGAATTAAAAAAATCAATCATTTATAAACACAAAAAATACTTGGAAAATAACTTATGCGTAAATTTGGGTAAAAATCGTATGTTCTGCACAAGAGTGTTTCTCTGCATACTCGGAAATAAGTTTGTTGTTCACAGAAAAATATTTTTTGCATCCTACCTTGCGATCCTTAATGCTAGCATTATTTACTCTTCCCTGACTGAAATAACGGCGGCTCAACAATTTAATTTTCTTTCCTCTAACCGTAACATCCACGTAAAAGCTCGTAGATATCTAGTCTCATTCCATAGCATGAAGAATGGAGACAAGAGATTGGTCTCCGTCCTCTGAATCTCCACGCAGCTGTCGTCCTGCTTCTACGAAAGAAGAAGAAAAGAAATTACTGTGCCATGACATAGATACCGGCATTCAGAGTTCTCTTTGCAGTTGGACAGATTTTATAGGAAAGTACCGTGCCAATGGGATTCGTGTTTCTTGTTTTGGGAATCTTCTTATGTCTTTCTCACAACATTTGTTATCTGAGAACTATTTCCTAAGGTCCTGTTATCAGCACAAGTATTAAGCAATTCCTAATTGGACAATGAATACGCCATAAAACAACATATAAAATTTAGATGCAAAATCAGTCTTAGACTGGCATAGATTTTGAATAAAACTGTATCAGTTTTAAGGGCAATCAAGTATAAGTTCCTGTTCTTCAGAATTAATTAGTTTGCACCTGAAGAAGGACTTACGTCCTATGGCTCTAGGAATTGAACAATTTTATTAAAAATCTAAACCAACAGCTCGATAGAGATTTATTAAAATATAATGAAGTAGCTTTCCAGTCTAATTCAAATTTTTAATTAATTGCCTTTTTTTAATATAACTAACTGATAGCTCATAAAGTTACGTCTACCGGTTACTTTTTTTAAACAGAAAAGTCAGCAGTCAAGGTATGAGTTTGTATTTTTCTTTGTTGGTATCGCAATATAGTATCGATATTAATATTTAAAGCGAATGTACATGCTACCAGAGCTGGGATAAGTGTGAGGCCATTGAAGCACTTGCCTCAGGTGAACAACAAGAAATGGCGCCAAATTAGCTGCGAAAATTCAGAAATTCATTAAAAAAATTATGATTGTTGAGTTTCACCTTTGGAACGCAAAAATGTATAAAATAAATTTTGTGTTATACGCAATCCAGCTGAATTAACGGAAGAATTAATAACATTAATTCAACCTCGAAAGCGCTGAGATTTCATAATGCTCTGCATGTACTGTTTTGTAACATTAAAATTTATTATTTGAACTAACGTATAGAAGTTCACTTAAACGAGTTGCAATGAGCTGCGTAGACTAAATGTTCCTAAAAAGCACCATATTGCCGATCCTTTTCTACTGTCTACTGTCTTCCTTTAATCTGAACTGTAATTTTTTTCCTACTTCTTCTCTAATCCTACTTTTCTACTGTCTTACTTTAATCTGAACTATAAGTCTTACTGCTCTTCGCCATAACAAGTTTTCCAAAATCTATTGACTGAGAATGAACGGTGAGGGAAATGCCTAGAGTTTGTTGCAACAGGCCTAAAGAATAAAAGTCGACAGGAATAGAATAGACAGACTAAACCGGATGTCCGTACTACCAGACTTTTGCTTTTTTTCTTGTGTAGAATTTGCCACTGAAGGAGAAGCATAGTTTGAGGATTAGTTTTGTTGCATCCATATTTCATTTGTGCGAGCACTGTGAAATCTACAATTATTTCTGGAGCAGTTATACATATTGCCGGGCGGATTAAACGAATCGGTATGACAGACTCTCTCATTCTTTGTTAAGACTAAAATGTAGACGTATGAGGTAAGACATGGATGTCTGTCTGTCTGTCTCTCCTCTTTTTTACTTCCTTACACGAAGTAAAAAGGAAGTATTATAATCGCGAAAAATTTCGGGTATCATATTTCAAGAAAAATATCTATTTTGACCGCTATCCAATGCAATTATACGATGTTTTTGAGTGACATTCGTACGTAAGAACAGAATAAAGGACTCTTTTTCTAAAAAAAATTATAAAACTGATTTAAAATGGATTCTGAAGAGAATTTTTCGTGGCGTCTGTGCATACGTACGTATGTATGTATGTATGTATCTCGCATAACTCAAAAACAAGTAGCCTCAGAACGTTGAAATTTTTAATATAGGGCTGCTATAACATGTAGATGTGCACCTCCTACTTCGGTTGCAATCGGCCACACCAAAAGTATATAAATTTATGTATATACTATATATTCACTCTGTTACTAGGCTCAGGCAGCTCAGTTTTTTTATTCATATAGGTTGGTAAATTGTGCATTTTTTGCTTTAAACATGATTGAATTATGTTGTTCTTATCTTCCGGTCAAGGTTTTTATGCCTTTAGTAAATCTGCATGCAAGATTTGTAGAATTATCAACAATTTAAAAGTTGTTTAAGTGTGGCTAAGCCTAATTATTATTACTACAGCAGACATATTTGTTTACATTTGAAATTTAGCAGAATAGTGGATTTATTGTCAATCTAGAGAAACTAAGCTTCGCAACAACAAAGATAACGCCTTCTTTTGTTATTGCGAATTAAATCAAGCTTAATACATTCTGGAATTTATTCGAGGAAATAAGTGTTTAAGATCTACTTTGTAATTTTTAATATAGATATTTTTAGTTTTTATGAATTTTTGCCTTGTCGCGAAGTGAGAACTGAACTAATTGAATGAGCAATACTGAATCGCCTGTGAAAAACTGTTTTTTTTTTGTTTGTTTTTGTTTGCTTAATTTCTTTTACTCATCGTTTTAGATTTATAATAGTATTTGAACAGAACATGTAGCAAAGATTAGGTAATTCTCCAAATGATATACATATTTTTTGCATCCTTGATGAGTTATAAAATGAATGAGATGTAATGCCGTTAAGTCAAGCTAACGCCAGAGTGTCGCTGTAGTAAACAAATATAGTGAATTTTAAAGATTACATTTATTCTATTGTGGTTTATGCGCTATCTAAGAGTAAGTAGATTTAATTCAATCCAAAAAGTTTAAATGAAATGCAAAATGCGTATAATTTAATATTCCGTACAAGGAAGTCATGTGATGTACACATCAGATTTCTTTATTTCACTGTTGTGTATACTGAAAACAATAAAATGAGTTGCTTAGTACTTAAAAAAGAAAAGAAAACCTTTAAAATTTTGATTTTTTTGTGAAGATTTAGGACACATCTTTCTAGTTCTTCTAATGTGAGTATTATTGATGTAAAAGAAAAAAATCTGAAAGTTTTCAGTTTTATATTACTCACAAAGGGGCGTTTTTTTAACATTTTGTGTGATAACGTAATTTATTAAATATCATGTTCTTCTCGCTTAAACCATAAAATTCAATTCAACAGCAATATCACAAAATAATTTAAAAAGAGCATATCTTTAAAATTTTTGATACACAGTTTTGCACGTTGAAGATAAAAATATTTTTCATCCGTACAGTTTTGCCTTTGCTCGTTTTAAAATCGTTGAGTTTGTTCATCAAAAATTCGTTAAAGTTTCATAAAACATGAAATAGATAATGTAAAAAATTCCAAATTTCAAATTTGGGCTTCCAGACGCTGATATTCGAGTGAAGGACTATGTTATTTAGAATTTGATGTCCCTAGGTACCGTTGGTTTTTCACAGTGCAAGAAACTTACGTAAATTTATGCAGATTCTTCATTATTTAATTTCTTTAAATATAATGCAGGTCTCTAATATTTGGTGGCAACAATTTGAAAAGTGAAACGCCGTTTATAGTAAACCAACGCAAATGCCAAAACTAAATTAATCGCCCTTCTGGAAAAAATTGCCCTTTGGGCTAAAAATTGGTTTCATGACATTACTTCTAAGATTACCGATATAAAAATACAGTTATGAAAGATATTTTTCTTTGCAAAGCAATTTTAAGACATACAGTTTCGGAAAGTCTTAAAATTTACAGAAAGAGAAACAAACGAACTCATTAAAACTGTTGATTTAAAGACTAAAAAAATTCAAATTAGAGCAGAAAACTATAATAGACTAGAACTGGCAAACGTGTTTATAGCTGCGAATAAAAATTAGTAGTAAACACATAATTGCGAAATTTAATACTCTGAAGGCCTATCTACTGAGACGGAAAAAAGATCATCATTAAATAATTATTATTTTAAAACTATGTTTATATAGTAGCTATATGAATAGAACGGCAGCCTATAAAATATTACCTGTCAGCAGATGTACTGGTGATATTTAAATTACTGTTAGCTAACAAAGTTCTGTTTAAGCTCAGATAACATTTTCCTGCAATAAATACTCATTTTATTAATAAAAGGTGTGCGAATATTAACAACTAATATCTAGATTAATTATTTATAGTAAAGCGCGTGGGCCATCTCCTCTAGAAAGGATACATTCGCGGAGGATATTTCAAAAGAACCGTCTCATATTCAGATTACACAGGAAAAAAAAATTCGAAAATTATATACGACCAACCCATTCGCCAAGACTCGTAGCAAGACAAGCTATCAGTTTTACCTATTCGATCATCTATGGACACGAACTTTAACGGTAAAACCAGGAGCATGAAACGTATTATTTAATAGCAGATTTCAAACTACGACAGAAACATGCTAGGATACTTTAAGGAACGTCCAACGGTTTTAGCATGAAAATCACGCTTAGTTTGTTTCAGAATTACGACCTGCATACCATCAAAGTATTATAGATATTTGCATGTATAAATGGTGAATCCATAACAACTGAAGGAAACTTTATAAATTTTATAGAAATAACAAATAAAAACATGGTAGTGATTTACGTAACGAAAATATTTCTAATTTAGATGAAGACGGTCTCGATATTCAGAATATTCAAGCTCAGCTGTGCGGTTATGAGGCCAATATAATAGAACTGTACAAAGAGGTGAAAGCATTTTTAACAAAATATTATCCTTCCCCATACAATCCTTACTCGCCTAGTAGGTTTAAATTTAGCCCGCAAAAATGTCGCTTTTAATTTAAAAATGTTACTATTTGTTTTAGTTGTGGAAAAAACGGGAAAAAAAGAAAAAAAGTCACATCGATATGCGATGGGTCAAGAGTAAGCTCTAGAATTAATAACTGAACTACATCGCTTATTAAAAGATACGGCATCAAGATTTAAATTATAGCAAAGGGTAAAAATCACAGAATTTTAAAGCACATCAATTTTTAATTTTTATGAGCTATCTGCATGGAGTTTAATACTAAAAGAAATGGAAAAAGGAAACGAAGCTTTGCAATAAGAAACTGTAACGATCTACAGAGCCGTACGCTCATCAGACTTCTTTGTTTTTATTTTCAGGAAATCAATGTGAATTCTGTTCTGAACTAATTTTTATTCTTAAGAAGCACAAAAAGTTTGCTTCAGATATAAATACGTCTATCAACAGAATTTGAACGAAATTGAAAAAGAAAGGTTAGTAAATGAAACTGTTAAAAATCAACTGATAAGAAAACTCAAGTTTCATGAAATAATTTCTTTCGAATAAAAAAATTTTAAAAATGCTAAATGTTTTAATCTCACAAATGAAGTGATGATTAAAAATTAACTTCACTAGATTTAGATAATTTAAAAACAGCAGCGTGTAAATGTCTAGCGTTAAAAAGCACGCTATTTCAATAATTCCAGGTATTACAGAACCTGTAAACTTGGAATTTTTAAAACCAATTCAGTGATATATTTTAGTTTAATCCTATCTGAATTAGGAAGCAACGATAAAAATATTTTTATTCCAAATTACTGCTGCTTATGGCGAAACAAATTTTATCAGACTTAAAATAATCAAAAAAATTATATAAGATCTTCATTTCGTCAAATGGAATTTCTAGCCATGGACCATTTTTCTGTACAATATGAGTTTAACAATCAAATAGATTCTAAAAAGGTTATTGACGATTTTACGTTATTACAAGCAAGAAAATTTAAATTAAAAAAATTAAAAATAAGTAATTTTATATTAATTATATTAA